>PITA01027810.1:0-20360 GCA_004023965.1 Spilogale gracilis | reverse complement strand
ATTGATGCCAATACACTAATCGTAGGAGATCTTAACACACCACTTTCAGCAATGGACAGATCATCTAAACAGAAAATCAGCAAAGAATCAAGAACCTTGAATGACACATTGGACCAGCTGGATCTTATAGATATATTCAGAACATTTCATCCTAAAACAGCAGAATACTCATTCTTCTCGAGTGCACATGGAACTTTCTTCAGTCTGCAGTTTTCAACGCACCACGGAGGCTGTTGTGTCTCATACGTTAGTGTCTCTCCAAATTCATATGTTGAAATCTCAATCCAATGCAATAATATTAGGAGGTGGGCCTTTTGGAGGGTGGATGATGGAGCCTTCATGAATGAGATTAGTGTCCTTATAAAAGCGACCCCAGAGAGAGAGAGAGAGAGAGAGAGAGAGAGCGAGCATGCACAAGCCCTTACCCTCTTCACCATGTGCAGACACAATGGAAAGTTGGCTATCTCTGAACCAGGAAGTGGGTCTCTGTGGATGCCAAATCTCTGGGCACCTTAATCTTCTTAGTGCCCAGAACTGTGAGAAATAAGTCTGTGCTAGTCTTTTAGAGCCGCCTGAGCTGGTGAAGACAGTGACAGAGGAAGATGCTCAGGATCTCCGTGACTAAAGAGGGTCTTCAATAACAGGGTGGACCTGAGATTTACAAGGGTTGAGCTATTGGGCCACGTGAAGAAGCCATGATTAGGAATGTAGGGAAGAAAGATGACAAAGGACTGAATCTGACAAACCTGAGTTTTTAGGCCAGCTCCCTTCCTTACTAATCATGACACTGTGGATGCCTTATTTTAATTATCAGTGGCTCAGTTTTCTCAGCTGCAAAGCACTGATCAGAGCTCCTCTCATTCAGAGTTGTTGGACACATGAGAAATAAAGAGTTCAAGGTTTTGATGAAGGCCTGCAGGGGTTAGGGACTTAATACATGGTGGGAATCAGGTCATTGGTAATGATGATAATGTGAATAACATGAAAAGAAGATCAATAAATACCAATGTTAATATTAAAAGTAGTAAAAAGAGTTTATCCAATGTGACATCGGCTGATGTAAAGATTTTGACAATTATCAATAAAATTATAATCTCTCTTATTCACTGAATTATACCTATCCTTGTAACTGCCGTTAAAAACCATGATACTCTTCTAATTCAATACTCAGTGAGTCCATGGAAGGCACCTATGTAAGAGCTGTGTATGGGTCCCCACATGGGAGTGCCATCGCTGAGTTATCCTCTTAGGCACATTCTCTGGCTTTCATTTGCACCTCTCATCACAGTATAGATGTCCCAAACTTTGGGTTCAGTCAAACTTTTCCAACACAATCATGTGAATCTTATATTTTATGGGTTAACATGTGCCTCCAATAAATTGCTTTGCTAGATCACTATGGTGATACATTTTTTTCTGACCTGTCCTTCCTTATTGGTTAGTTATTACAGCCATTGATTATCTGAACCTGGTACTTTTATTTGATCAATCCTATATGGTTTCACTCCTTTTTATTCCCAACTGTTCTTCTCTTTCATCAGTGTTCTCTGTCAGTCTTTGTCAGCTGAGGTGTTCATTTTGGTTTCATGTCTTTTTGATCTGCCCTCTGACATTTCATTAGCATTTCTTCTATTGTGTCTCAGGATTATTTCCCATGATTCAGCCATTATACCCTTCTTAAAACTTGTAGACCTCTGAAAAACTGAATGGATGCTCACAGAAGCATAAGGTTTTTTCATTACATAAATTAGCCCGTGGAAATGCATTCAGTGATCAAGAATATTTTAATGCACCATCTTAAGTTCAAAATGGGTGAGGTATGTTTAATATTACATGCTGAAGAAGTTCTAAGTTTAATTTCAAAACTATTAAGTAAGTAAATGCTCAGAGATGCATACAATTTTCATAAACATATGCTTCCTGTCTGTCACCTACTGCCATCATCATTTATAAATTAACAAGCATGGTTTTATAGAGAATACTGGGTCCTTGTGTGTTCACCGGCTCAGTCAATATGTGAAATATACATGGCCATTTTCGCTAGATATATAGGAACTTAGGTAGGTAGGTAGGAGGAAAGACAGATGCATAGGAAAGGCATGCAGGTAGGTAGGAAAGGATGCAAGTAGAAAGGTAAGTATTATGCCATCAGTAAGTAGTACGCTAGACATATGGGAAGGGGGTATGTAAATAAGTAGGATTGTAGGAAATTAGAAAGGTAGGTAGGAAAAAAGATAGGTAAATAGGCATGTGAGAAGGTTGGGAGGTAGAAAGATATGTAGATAGGAAAGAAGATAGGAAGACAGACAGACAGAGGGAGATGGATGATAGACAGATAGATGATAGACTCAAAAATTCAAAAATTGACAATAAAGATCATCATTATTTTTCTTTGCTTTTCAGAAGTAGCTATGTTATGTATTATTTCAATGTGTGTATGTGTAACAGGTATTTTAATCAAATGCAAGGCTGTTCAGACTCCGGTGGTTTTAATACCCATAGTCTGTGTACGGAAACCAAAATCTAAGCTAGAGGCAGTGTGCTGGAATACAGGAAACAGAGCTTCAAGACAATGAATCACAAATAGCCACCTGGGCTTTCCCAAATAAGGCAATCCCTTAAGCTCCAACTAATCAAATCATTTCCCTGCTTTGCTTCCCATCTTCTGTGTAAAAACCTTCCCCTAGCTTCTGTCTAGGAGCACCTATGTAGGTGACATGCTCCTAACTACTTTTGGTCTGGTGCTGCTCTCTTCGAACCGATGTGTGCTGAAAATAGATTCTTAGCAATTTTAATATGCCTGAGTTTATTTTTAAGCATCTTCCTCATCATCTCCTAAGTACTCAGGAACAGAGGCACAGTGAATATTCCCACTCGACAGAGAGGGAAATGGAATCTCAGAGAGCTGAAATGACTCCATCTGATGGAATGCTACAAATACATGGCAAACCTGTAACTTGACCCCAGGCTTCCTCATTCAGGGCTCCTTCTACCACACCAGGTAGGAAGAGGTGACAAGAGGACGGATGGAAGCAGCAAAGGGAGTTCTGCTATTGCCATGCCTTCTCTGCTAGACTTTGGTTCCATCTAGAACATAGAACAGTCTAGAAAGAGTCACAGGCCTGGGCCTAAGCCTCTTCAGCTCTCAGAAAGGAACATTAAAACAAAACAGCTCAAGTTACCACTTGTTCAGTAGTCAGCTTTGTAAAGCAGAAAATCTTGATTTCCAATTTTTCTTGACCAGCTCTTCTGAAGCCCTGAGCCCTCTCTTTCTTGTGAGTAGAGACACTGAGCTAAGAGTTGGGATGTATTCCTTACCCAGCATCCTGACGCCCAACATTTGAACGGAATATGCAACAGGTCAGTTCCTGGAGAGTTCTTATACGGTTAACCCACAAGTGCTACTTGCTGCTCATCCTCTTTGTGACTGCCCTCCACGCCCCCCTCATTGGGGCCACCTTATTCTAATCCCTGACTGTCAAGGTGCTACTCAGTCCTTGCAGGAACAGGGCAGCCTTGCTCTATAGATTGAGTAGTGTTGCTATGTGTCTGATGTACACCACGACTTCCCATGACACAATTGTAATTCTAACACCACACCCGTGAGGATATTATTATTCCTACTTTAAAGAGAAGAAAACAGAAGCTTGAGAAGGCTATGCAAACTCATCAGTGGTGAACAGCTGGTACATGGTAGACCTGGGATACGAACCCATGCCCCACCTGATGCCAAAGTCCACTCTATTTGCACCACATCAGATTAGTCGCTCCTGAGTGCTTTGTCTTCAGACCTTCAGCTCCCCAGGGTCTTAGACCACAAATTTTAAAGAGACTCTATTTTCCAAATCAGTTACTCTACCATGAACAAAGATCCTAAGCTGCATGAGAAATTTTAGCAGCCATGGTGCAGAGTTCTCTGAAGCCTGATCAGGAGCAAAGAGAAGATAAGAGGTGTGTTTATTACAGATTATGTGTGGAAGACTTGGGTAAGGAAAAGATTGCATTGCACTGAGCAATGACCTTATGCAGGGTAAGGAAGAAACATGCTACCCATTGACCAGATCCCTGGATGCTGGCATGGCAGCAAAGATACACCTGGAATGGGCAAAGGAGGGGAGGAGGAGAAAGATATGAGAATACATCACCCCTAGCTTCCTCCTGCACCTGGATGGTGTGGGAGTGTGGGAGGAATGGGGGCTTGGTGTTCCAGGGGCAACAGGAGCAGAGACACCATCAGAGGGAGAAGAGGATCTTGGACAGAGCCCTTTCTGCTTCTGTGTTTTGCACGTGGCAGGCTTTGTCTAGACCCTGGTTTCCTTGAATACTAGGTATTAGAAAAAGAAAAGACAAAAACATGTCTCTTCCACAATTTCAGGTGTATGGAAAATCAGATCCGTTGGTAAGCTGAGATGGGCCCACTGGTGAGGGGACAGCCCGTGGTACAGCAACTTCCACAGGGAGGGGCAGGGGCTCAGAGAAAGAGGCTGTCTGTATCCCCCCATGAAAGTGCTTGTATCAGCAACCAGCAAGAAATTGGTAGAATGACAGAGCAAAGCAGGAAGGAAGGCGAACAAAGCCATCAGGAGTTGTGCTGGGAGGGCTGACGGTGAGTGGAAGAGCAGACAGAGCCGGGAGAGGGACAGCTTTCCCGTCAGGGGCCTTGCTTGGAAATGGCCCTGAGGACTGAGCCCACAGGCCCTGAGCCAGTGCTGTGGCCAGGCCAGGGCTGTCTTGAACAGTGTGGGCAGATAAGGTAGAAGAGTACCATGGAAAGTACCTGCCTTAGGTGGCCACAAGCCCTTGCTACCTCTGTTTCCTAGGCTCCAATTTGGGGAGAGTAGTCTCTGCTTTATAGTGATGTTGGGGCTGTTGAAAGAGACTGTGCATGTCAAGGGCCTCGCCCACTGCCTGGCCTATGACTGATCACTTCCTACATGTTCATTCAAATGGAAAGAAAATGGTTCATTGAGCCTTCTCTTGTATACATTAGGTGGTCACTTAAGGGACACTGGAGCCCCTCTTGGGCACAGTATAATGCCTCCACCCCACCGCAGTGAGGCAGAAAGCCCCAGGCATCACGCATGGTCCTAGCTTCTTTTCTTTGCAGCAGAAAGAGACCCAGGACCTGGAGAGGAGAGGGCAGACAAGCAGGGGTTGGGGCCTCTGGCAATGATGGGGTCTGCCACACCATGTGTTTATGTGTGTGTATGTGTGTGTGTGTGTGTGTGTGTGTGTGTGTGTGTGTGTTGCACACTCAAGATGGGCCACATATGCATGTGTGTTTATTCTCAGGTGTATTCTTAGACCTCTACAGCCTGGAGAGTGACAAACAGAGGAGGAGTGAAGTTAAAACCAAAGATAATTGTCATTGATCAATTTATTTAATGGCCTGAAAATGCCCAATTAGAGCCATGTGCATGGCTGGCTGCTGAGCTGGAGGGCTAAATGATGGTGCCCTGAGGATGGCCAAGGTTTGCTCTCATAGACTCCTTCCCACCTTGATCCCCTCTGGCCACCTCTGGCCCCACCCCCACCCCCCCACACACACATTCTGTGGCCACTAAGCCAGTGGTGGCATCAAGGTTTCATCTCTGGACTTAACATAGGCAAAACACTCACCATCTTGAATCACAGGATGCTGTACTTCCTAGCTGCCCGCCCCCCCCTTCCTTTTTGCCTGTGAGTGAAGCTGAGATGACCGTAGTGTTATCAGGGGGGAAGTCCACAGGAGCCTGGGGAGGGAGGCTCCATCTAGTGACAGTCACGTGTGGTTCTGAGGGACCCGACTTGAGAACCAGACCCACCATGGCTTGTTTCTCCCAGTTGGCCCAATGAGCGATACTTGGCAGCTCAGTCCGTCTCTGAGCAAAGGCAACACTATGAGAAGATGCGACCACTTTGGGTTTGCTCCACTGCATCATTCTGGCCAGAGCCACCATCATCCGCTGCCTGACTTATTAAAACATGACAACTTCACTGTTCACAACAGTATTCCCATCGCTTCCAACAGTACCGGCTATAAACAGGAGGTGCTCGGAAACTATACACTGAATAAATAAGTTAAGGGCAAATCAGGTGACTGCCTAAGGCCTCGAATCTGCAAAACCCTTACGTGAATGATGGATTTTCTCAGCCAGGGTTGTCTAGCAAACCACAGAGGATAACCTCCCATATGGGACAGCCCGCACAGCACAACTCCAGGAGTCCTATCTACTTAGAATACAGTGGGAAATGTGCCTCCAAGGCTGTTGCAAGGGGGCCCAGCCAGACCTACGTGGAACGAAGCACTTTCAGTCTTTGAAAGTCCATGTGAGCATGTTCTTGATTCACTGACACAACGCTTGTTTGTGTAGACTATTCATTACATATGTATACTTCTAGGAAGGCATGTTTTAACATATCGCAGCTTTAGACAAGATGAAACTGTATTGGTCCTATTATGTAAACTCATTCATAATAAGAACTCTCAGAAAAAAATAGAAATTGAAGAAGCTTCTTCAACTCGATAGAGAGTGTCTACAAAAAAATCTACGGCTAATATGATACTTAATGACAAAAGATTGAGTGCTCTTCCCTTAACATCTGGAACTAGGCAAGAACGTCCACTCTCACCACTCTTATTTTACATAGTGTTGGAAGTTCTAGCCAGCACAACAAGGCAAGGAATGTAAATAAAAGGCATATCGATCAGAAAGAAATAAAATTATTCCTATCTGTAGATGACATGATTAGTTGCATATAAATTCCCAAGGAATCTGTAAGAAAACCTCCTAGAACTAATAGATTCAGCAATGTTGCAGGATACAGGATCAATATACAAAAATTAACTGTATTTCTATACACCAGCAATCAACCCTTGGATAATAAAATTAGAAATAAAATACCATTTACAATTACTCAAAATATAAAGTACTTACAACCAAAATATGTATATTACATACTTTGTATGTTCTTATGTTGAACATATATATGTTAAAAATTACACATGTTGATAAAAGTAATCAAAGACCTAAATAAATGCAGAGGCATAGCATGTTCATGAATTGGAAGATCCAGCATATCATTTCTCTCCAAATTGATACACAGGTTAATGTAATTCCTATCAAAATCCCAAAAAGATGTTTTTTCTGTAGGTATAGATGAGATTATCCTGAAATGTATATGGAAAGGCAAAGGAACTAGAATAGCTAAAGCAGTTTCGAAAAAGAATAAAGACATAAGGCTACGCAATTTCAAGCTATCATATAGCTATCAATCAAGACTCTGTGATACTGGTGGGGAGATAGACATATAGATCAGTAGAACTGAATAGAGAACCAGGAGCCATATAAGAAATAGAGCCATATAAGAAATTTTCACCCAGTATATTTTTGGCAAAGTTGCAGAAGCATTTCCATGGAGGGAAACAAAAGACTGTCCTACAAGTGGTGCTGGGACAAATGGATATCCATAGGCATGAGTTCAGATGAACCTGAACCTAAACCTCACAGCTGATATAAAACTGAACTCAAGTAGACCACAGGCTGAAATCTAAAAAAGGTAAAGGTATGAACATTTTAGAAAAAAAAATAGGAGACATTCTCTGGGATTCAAGATTAGACAAAGAGTTCCTAGAGTTAACATTAAAAGCGTGATCCATATAAGGAAAAATTTGTAAATTAGACTTCATCAAAATGGATAAATTTTGCTCTTTGAAAGCCTGTGTTAAGAGTGAAAATACAAACTACTGAATGGGAAAGATATTTTAAAATTACAAATAGGACAAAAGAGTAGTTTTTGGACTATGTAAAAAATTTTTAACACTCAACAGTGTGATGGGCACTAAGGAGGGCATGTGATGTGATGAGCACTGGGTATTCTATACAACTCATGAACCGATGAACACTACATCAAAAACTAATGATGTATTCTATGTTGGCTAACTGAATTTAAATTAAAAAAAAAAAAAACCTCAAGAGTAAAAAGCAATCCAGTTAGAAAATGGACAAAAGACATAAAGAGACATCACTGAAGAAAATATACAAATTGCAAATAGGCACATTTTGAAAAGATGTCTAACATCATTAGCCATTAAAAAATATAAATTAAAACCACAATGAGATACCACTATATCCCATTAGAATGAATAAAATAAAAGAGAGTGAGAACATCAAATGCTGGTAAGGAGGGGGAAAACAGAATCATTCACACATTTCTGGTGGGAATGTAAATGGCCCAGACACACTGAAAAACGGACAGTTTCTTTAAAAAGCTAAACATTCAATTACCATACGACCCAGCAATTGTACTTCTGGGCATTTATCCCAGGAAATGAAGATTTATGTTGACACAGAAGCCTGGACACAAATGTTTATAGAAGCTTTACTTGTAATAGCAAAAACTATTTTCTGGTTGCTATGAAAGTCTTTGGATATGTCTTTGAATTGGCAAATGGCGAAACAGACCGCAGTCCCTACCTATCATGGAATACTACTTGGCAGTAATAAAGAACAAACTATTGGTATACAGATAACCTGGATGAATAACCAGAGAATTATGTTGAGTGGCAAAAGCCAGTCCCCAAAAGACTCATGCTCTATGACTCCATTTATACAACTTTCTTGAAATGACGAAGCTACAGAAATGGAGAACAGATTAATGGTTCCCGAGGGTTTAGGAGGGGTTGAGGACTGAAGAGAAGTGGGCACCCCGAGGAATTTTGTGGGAATAGAAATACTCTGTATCTTGACTGTGTGAATATCTGTATCTTGGTTGTGATAAAGTATTATGGTTCTGCAAGATGCTGTGCAAAATTGGGTGAGGGTATGAGGGATCTTTCTGTATTATTTCTTATGACCACATTTATATCTAAAAGTGTATTGAAATTAAAAGTTTAATTAAAAATGTCAAAACTATAGATGTGATAAAGTTTCATAGAACACACTCACACATACACACACCCCCACACACCTCCGCGTGCAAAATTGGTGCAGTCTCAATAAAGCCTATTATCTTGTTAAATGTATTGGTCTGGTTAAATATACTGTGACAATGTCAATTTCCTGGTTTGGATAATACCGTGTGTTATGTAAAATGCTGGGGGAAGCTGGGTGAGTGATAGGTATATGGTTCCTCTCTGTATTAATTTTGCAACTTCTTGGGAGGCTATAATTATTTCAAAATAAAAAAAAGTTTTTAAAAAGGATATATATATATATATATATATATATATATATATATATATATATATATACTGGGAACAAAATAAAATTCAAAAACTTAGTTTTGTTAGAGCAGTGACCAGTCTCTGGGGTGAGCATCTGTAAGTGGTCCTGCTAGGGCTAGCAACTTCAAGTTCAGCCAATCAGGACTCCCCAGGGGCGTGCTGGCACGACCCTTCCTCTCCCCCACCTCGGAGAGCTTGTGTCTCTCCTCTCAGACCCCACAGCAGCAGTGAGGTAAGCTCTCCCAGGTATGGGCACCAGGAGAGGTAGGGTTTGATCACGCCTCCTCTGAAGTCTGTGCTCACACTTCTAGACGGTGTAGCAAGACTGAGGAAGGCAGAGCCCTGTCTTCAGGGAGCCCGTGGTCCCCTCTCAAGGGTGGGAGGGGGAATAAGACACACGTTCTCACTGCAGCCATGTCCCTGTGTGGACCAGCCAGCCTGACACAGTTCCTAGATGTGGACAGCTTTTTCATACCAGTCAGACATCAGAGAAATGAAAAGATGTGACAACAGGGCTCAAAATGGAGAATATAGTCTCCCTCATCCTAGACAAACTGTTCCAGAGAAGTTTGCTCTGAGTCTGACACATCCTCTGGGTGTGGCGTGGCAGGCATCCCAGAATGGTGTGTGTGTGTGTGTGTGTGTGTGCGTGCACGCGTGTGTGCAGGGGAGTGCTGCTGTAACAGAAGGTCTCATCTGCTTGCCCATCTGTGAAATGGGGAGGCTGCCAGGATTACTGTTTCCTTAGGTCTTAATAGCATCCCAGAAAGAACTGGTAAATAGGGCATTGGGGCTAATATTTTGGTGCTGGGACAAAGGGATCGGCACTCAGGGACGTGCATGGAGCAGAGCTGCTCCCATCCTTTCCGAAAATGTCCCTCATGGGCAGGAGCTTCATCTGTAATAGGAGACTTGTGTTCTAGACTCTGTCTGAGATTCTGGCGGAATGACAGCAGGACACTCGAATGTCCTCTCACCTTCCCCACACTCTTATGCAGGGGATATTAGCAAAAGCCCACCTATGTGGAGCCGTAGTGATGTGCCAGAGGCTTCCAAGCACTTCATGTTCATGGTCTCACGCATCCTTGTAACCACTCTATGTGGTAGGTCTTAGCGTGACCTCCAGTTTATGGATGAGGAGACGGAGGTGTGAGGAGGCCAAGTGTCTGGTGTAAAGCCACACGTTAGGGGAAGAGAAGGGCTTGGAATCTCCCCAGCTCCAGAGCTCAAGTTTTAACCACCTTTTTAGGTCCCCTCCCTCCACTATTGGTCTTCCTGCTGACACATCTTGAGAAAACCAAGATCAGTCACCCCCAAGCCCACTGCTGACCCAAGTTTTCATACAGGTGGGAGAACCTCCCATCTCAGGGAAGCAGCCACATTGGCAGCAAGAGGAATACACATTCAGGAAGTATGCCTGTGCATATCTGTTCCCCAAGTTCCCCAACGCTCATCAACAGCAATGCCAGGGACGAATCTAAGCCGCCAGAGACCGGAAGGACCAAAAGCCAGGACCTGGGACACATCTGGCAGGCCTGATAAAGTTAAAAGGGGACAGAAGTTGGTATCAATTGACTAGGAATCCAATTCCAATTCTTACCCTTCCTGGCCCTATGAGCTTGGCAGGCTTCTGCCTCTTTGTGCTTTGATTGCATCTCCTGCAAAGGGAATGACATCTCTCTTCCATCATCAAGGGTGCTACAGGGAAGCTATGGATGCTCAGACATTATGCATTATTCCAATGGATGGAACCACTGCTATTATTCCCAGGGTAGAGGAAGCCAGAGGTTCAGCGGACACAGGAGACTTAGCTGCCCTTCCTCTCTGCTCTGTCTTTATTAGAGTTCTCTTCCAATCAGCGAGGATTCCCCAACGGTGGTATTTAGAATAATAAATTGGCACGTCTCCCCATCTCTCTTCTTCCCTTCACAGCACTGACCACCATTTGACTTAAGGTTTCTTTGAGATGGTTACATAAAATAATGGTTCATACTCCTAAAATATTAGAAGTTTGGCACACGTTGTTTCCTGGGTAGAGGGAGCTGTGTCTGCGTGTAATTATAAAAAAATGTTCAGCTGGTACAGTGTTCTGGAATGAGTGTTTTGATCCCAGCTTTACCAAATAGAAGCTAGGTCAATTACCATTTGCATACTTGGCTCAGGCTGGCAACAATCTCCCTGTTTCAGGTATTTGGTATTACTCTTTTATTAGTTTCTAGAATTCAAGTTTCCCAGAAGTTGAAGGAGGCCATGGATTGCCTTGGCCACTTGCCCAGTCTTCTAAATAGAATCAATATGTTTAATTTCAGAACATATGGCACAGAAGAAAAAACATGGGCTCTGGAACTGTCCAGAACTAAGGTCAGGACCCACGTCGAACTCTTACTACCTATAAACATTATTATTATTAACAAGAATACCAACAGTGGACTGTGGACTTTCTGAAACTTGCAGGCATGGTACAGGACAATCTGTGTGCATCATTTCATCTGTTCCTTGAAACAACCCAGAAGAACAAACATCAAACTCCTTTCAGCAGATGAGTTATTGAAGCTCAGAGACTGAAAGAGTTGGGGGTTGGATTTCAGATCTACCCAAATACATGCACTCTGTTCTTTCTATTCTATTTAAGACTCTTTGAGCCTCATTTTTCACGTACAAAATGGACCTGCTCATGTCTGCCTTACAGAGTTATTATTGGAATGGGAGAAGACACTGTCTGGGAAGGACAGGGGACTTAATAGGGGTTTGACTCATGCCATCTCTTTCCTTTCCCCACATGCCCAAAACTTCATGAGGAGCAGGGGAGAGTTGTTATGGTAGAGGGTATGAAGGTCAAGAGGAGACTAAGCATGTACATAAACAGATAGGAAGCCACTTTACTTCCTCTAATGAAAAATTGTAGCAACTGTTTCTCCCCAAAGCACGCTTGATCTGGTAAAAAGGAACGGCCAGGAAGCCTTTGTAGCTCTGTCCTTGGGTTCCTGGTTCGGAGTCTCAATCAGTAACCTGCTCCTGACCTGGAAGAAACAAAATTGTGACAAACGACACCCTCTCTCCCTCTCTATAGTAGTCACCCTAGTCCAGCAATGGGATGTCAGAACTGGCAGGTAGGGGGAAAGTTATTGATAGAAGCCATGGTTTATAATGTCTTTGTATCTTTTGGAATTCTAAAGCCAAGATGCTTGGTATAATCACCTGGCTTTGGTTTCAGGTCCAGAGCTCTCAGACTAGAATGGCTCCCAAATTAACTGAAGATAAGTTCGCACCAACTGAAGCAGCCTTTAGAAAAATTAGGGAAAGTGACAGGGCACCTCGGTGGTTCAGTGGGTTAAAGCCTCTACCTTCGGCTCAGGTCATGATCTCAGGGTCCTGGGATCAAGCCCCATATCGGGCTCTCTGCTCAGCAGGGAGTCTGCTTCCTCCTCTCTCTCTGCCTGCCTCTCTGCCTACTTGGGATCTCTCTCTCTCTGTCAAATAAATAAATATTTTTTTAAAGATTTTATTTATTTGACAGAGAGAAACACAGCCAGAGAGGGAACACAAGCAGGGGGAGTGAGAGAGGGAGAAGCAGGCTTCCCGCCGAGCAGGGAGCCCGATGTGGGACTCGATCCCAGGTCTCCGGGATCCCGACCCAAGCCGAAGGCAGCCGCTCAACCTACTGAGCCACTCAGGCACCCCTAAATAAATAAAATCTTTTTAAAAAGTGGTAGAGCTTTGAAAAACAGTGTGGAGATTCCTTAAAAAATTAAAAATAGAGCTACTCTATGACCCTGCAATTGCACTACTGGGCATTTACCCCAAAGATACAGATGTAGTGAAAAAAAGGGCCATATGTACCCCAATGTTCATTGCAGCAATGGCCACAATCGCCAAACTGTGGAAAGAGCCAAAGTGCCTATCAACAGATGAATGGATAAAGAAGATGTGGTACATATATACAATGGAATGCTACACCTCCATCAGAAAGGATGACTATCCAACTTTTGTAGCAACATGGACTGGATTGGAAGAGATTATGCTGAGTGAAATAAGCCAAGTAGAGAAAGTCAAGTATCATATGGTTTCACTTACGTGCGGTGCATAAGGGGTAATATAGAGAACAGTAGGAGAAGGAAAGTAAACGGGAAGTAGGGTAATCCAGGGTGAGAAACAAAACAAGAGAGACTTTGGACACAGAAACAAACTGAGGGACTTGGAGGGAAGGGGGTAGGGGGATGGGAGAGCCTGGTGGTGGGTACTGGGGGAACCTATTGCATGGAGCACTGGGTGTGGGGAATGGGCAATGAATCTTGGAACACTGAAAAAAATTTAAGTAACAATAAAAAAATAAATAAAAATAAAAATAAAAAACCAAACAACAAAAACAGCAAAAAAAAAAAAAAAAAGTGGTAGAACAGGCAACTGAAAGGTCTTTAGGATTTAAGCCATCTATAGGATGAGTTTTCCTTGGTCAAAAAGAAGGTTGCTTAACTCTTAGGAAAGTCCCCTGGCTCCTTCCCTCTCCACCCATACTCCACTGGGTCACCTGTACCCCAGGCCCTGGGGCAGTTTCTAGCCCTTTCAAATAGTTTTCTAGCTCCATACTGACCCCATTCTTAGCACAGTATTGAACAAAACACCAGATTGACCTGGTGAAGGGAAAAGTCATTCTGCTCCACAAAACTCATTAGAACCCACTTATAAAGTTGGAATAACTCTGTCTTAGGCATTACCATGAGAGCTAGGTATACATAAAGCATTTGGCACGATACCTGGCACATGGTCCTCACTTCCTAGCCCCCTTCTAATTCTTCCTTCAGTTTCCCAATCCCGTGCCAGAAATCCCAGAAATCTGTCTGGATTACTGCTTTGGGTCAGAGGCACCTGCCTTCCTAAATGGTGGACAATGGGTCTGTCCACTGGATTCCTTCTAGTTGCCATGCAAATAAGCCATTCTGCTCTTCTACCCACCACAGCTCCACGAATTGACATTTCAATTTCCAACTCACTCTCGGGCTTTCCCATTCCTGCTTGGTGACCTTGATTTGATGACTCCATCTGAGCACTCCTGAATCAGTATTCAGCTTTTGCTCAATTCCATGACTTTTCCAGGAAAACCCAAACCAGGAAAACCTGACTTCTTTTATTCCATCCAAAATCTAGGTATGACTTTGCAAGATTATATCTCTATTTTGCATATGATTAGTGCTATGAGGATTGATTCTATTTCTCTGGTCCCATAAACTACGGCAATAATTAGTCATCATGTGATGAACTGGGTGTTGAATGGTCCATTCAGTCCTCATATGGAAAAAAAATCTCAGTGTGTTCTGTATGCTGCTTATAATGAAGAGAGATAATTTTTTTTCTTTAAAATTTCTCATGTTGGAGTGGAAATTAAATTCAGTGGTTCTGATTCCTGGTTCAAACTGAGTTAGTCCTTTTAGGTTTTGTTTGTTTGTTTGTTTTTCTTTATGGGGAGAGGGAGCACTATAGTTTCTAGCTTTTATTGTTTGTCTTTAGAAGCAGCATGCCATAGTACAAATAGAAAGGGCCCTCGGGAAGTTTGTAACATTTGCCCTAGCAATTCCCGTCATTGGATTCTTTCCTGGTAACTGAAAATCAAAGGGAAGGGGTCAGGAGAAGAAAGACTTTATGTTCAGAGATGCTCATCATAATATTATGGAATTAGAGCCCCCAAAAGTGACTTCAATGTTCAACAATGAAATAATGGTTAAGTAAAGAATGTATAATCTCTAAAAAAAAAAAAAAGAAGGATCAGATTGACATCAGATTTCTCCTAAGTGATATGAATGCTATGTTAATACAAATAAGACCACAGGTTCAATTCTGACATTAATTAGCTTCTTGGTGTTCCACCATTTCTAGGTATGTCATTGCTGCTAAGACTGTGTGTGGCTTAAGACCAGTCCATACCTATGTCTGGAACAGAACTCAAATCCTGCATCCATGGAGGCTCCCAGGCAAGGCTGGTCTGTGCCTCATACTTCTTGTCTGTCTCCAAACCTGCATGGTTTTCTTGGGTCTGAATCTTTCCATATGCTATCCTGGCTGCCTGCAATAGTCTCCCTGCTTGGAGATCTCCCTGGTTGGTGAGCATGTTCGGGTGCTGGGACAGTGGTGCCTTTGAAAAAGGAATAAAAACTCCACATCCTTTCCCCATCTCTTTCATCTGGCTATTCTTGAGTTGTATCCTTTTCACCATAAATGGGTAATAGTAAGTAAAGGTCTCTCCTGAGTTCTGTGAGCCATTCTGGCAAATCATTAAACATAAGGATGGGGTTGTGGGAACCCCCAGTTAACAACTGATGGGTCAGAATTATGACCTATGATTGCCACCTGGAGGAGGAGCAGTCACGGGGGACTGAGCCTTGAACATGTGGAACCTGATACCAACTGCAGCTAGGACATCCAGGTGTGTCAGAGAATTGGGTGGTATGGTGGGGAACCCCACAAGGTCGGTGTCAGAGTGTTGTTGTTTATAGAGAGGAAACCATGGTTTCTTTTTAGGGCATGTCTCCTCCGGTGACAGGTGTGATCTTCAACATGCTGGGAGCATGAGTGCCCCCCCCAATATAGCCATGTGTTTCTCTAGCACTGCTGATAACACCCTGACATGGCAGGTCCACTTACAGGTAACCCCTGATGGTCTGGAAAGGAGACTGAACAGAACGCCCCATCCAGGACCCTGACCCAGCCAGGGAATGAATCTGGGCTTGGAAGGTACAGTGCATAGCCTGGCCAGCCTGTGGGGCCCTGTGTCTTCCTGGCTGGATGGCGAGCAAGATCCGCACTGTCTCTCTCCCCTAGCCTCACCCCGTATGGCACTTACGGAGCCCTTATTTCAGAACGATGGCCATGAGGCAGCTCGGCCTGGCGGAGGAGAAGCCACGGGCTCAGAGCAAGAGAAGAGATCGAATTAAGCAAGATGCAGGGCAGAGGATTTGGGGTCCTGAGCCAGCCTCTTCCTCCTACTTCTGTCTTGTGACGGGAATGAATAATCACCTCAATTACAAAGCAACCTAAAGAAGGCAAAACCACTTAACTAAATGAGGTGCTTGGGGAGTGGAGGGAGGGAGCAGCCTGCGAAGATTCTGGCAGAAGGTTCTGGGCCAGCTCCCCGGAAAGCTCATATTAAACAAGCAACATGGCTTTCAAGAGCTCTTAAGTTGGTGGCCTCAGATACCTTCGGCAGTTTCTAGAAAACGTCTGCTGCATTACCGTCATCTCTGGGATGTTTAGGGAAGTCGATGCTGAATTAAACTTAGCTGGAATCCAACGGTGACCTAATAAAGGGCAGGGTGAGCATGTGAGGAGGTACACCCGAGCTAATCAGGGCCCTCGGGAAGCATGGCGCGTGGCTGTCTGCTTCTAACAACTCCTTGGGGATATAATTAGCTCGTGCTTCTTGGGAGGCATACCCCACGCCCGCTGCATTAAGTCAGTCCAGAGAAGTAAGAGCCTGACAACGAGCGTGCCAGGGAGGCCAGGGCTGGACCCTGCGCAGCCTTCACCTGACCCCACTAGTCCCGCTCAGAAACACTGCTCGCTCAGAAACACTGCTCGAAGCCTGGGCTTCCATCTGGGCTCAGCCCAATTTGCTGTTCTTTGGAAGCAGTGTGAGCCTCACGCACAGTGGGAAGCAAGACAACAGGGTCTGTTTCCAAAACAAAGAAAGACAAAGAGCTCCACACTTGCCAAAACTCCAGATAAGCAAAGGATAGGAATCTGAATTCCCTTTGGCCAACGGAGCAAGAAGAGCAAGACGTAGCAGTCCTCTTTCTGAGGTGTGGGGTGTGGCTTACAGGAGCCTCGCTGCCAGACACTCACTCTCCTTTGCTTGGCTGCTTGCCTTAAGGCAGGTGTGCTCTGGAACTGGAGGCAGGCACAAAGACAGAGGGAGCTCGTGTGGACACCAGAGAGAGTGTGCCGGGCCGCTTGCTGCTGTCCTTGCCGCCCATCTTTATGTTCGAGGGTTTCCTGGGGCATTTCATTGCAATAAGTTGCTGTGCGGGACACTTGAGACCTCCCGCCACCAAGCCCTTCTTCTCCAAACTCCTTCTTAGTAGTTTTGAACACCACCCTCTCACTGCGCCCCTGGCTGAGAGCTGCAGGACTCTCCCAAGCTCACAAGCCCGCCCCTAAGGCACAAAGCTTGCTCCACCTTAAACTGCACCTATGGCTTCTTAACTTTGATCTCAGCCACTGCTCTCCTTCTAAAAATTTTATCTAAATTCTATTTAGTTAGCATATGGTGTATTATTAGTTTCAGGGGTAGAATTCAGTGATTCATCAGTCGCATAGAACACCCAGTGATCGTTCCATCATGTGCCTCCTTTAATGCCCATCACTCAGTGACACCATTACTCCCCACCCACCTCCCCTTCAGCAACCCTGTTTGTTTCCTAGAGTTAAGAGTCTTTTATGGTTTGCCTCCCCCTTTGTTTGTGTCTTATTTTCCCTTCCCTTCCCCTGTGTTCATCTGTTCAGATCATATGTGGAATTCAAGAAACAAAACCGATCTTAGCCTCTGTTCTGAACCCTTCCCCAGGCTGCCCTTTACCGCCCGGCCTCTTGTGATTTTCCAGCTGGACCCTCTGCGAGCTACACTGTGACCCCGTCTGACTTAACCCCATGTGTGGATCCAAGCTAAACTCCCATCCCTTCCTTGGCCCATGTTGTTCTCTGATGAAACCGCGCCTTCCTTTCCTTTAACCTCTCACTCACCTGGTGCTAACCCTCATTTAGCACCAGCTTTCAAGAGCGAGCACTTGAGCTTATGTCTAGCAAGCAACTGCCCTGATTATAGGAACCTGAACCTCAGGACTTCTGAGCATGAACGTCTTCAAAAGGCAGATTCTCTGTGAGATGTTCCTGCAGCATGGTGGGAGGAGCAGGTGATGAGGAGTTAGGGACCTCGATCCAAGCCTGACAGCCGTGCTCAGACGTGCACGGTGGCCCAGCTCCCAGTTGCCACCACTTTCGTAGAATAAATATGAACAGAACACCCCGAAGCTGTGCAACCAAATGGATCTACCTTCCCCCGTAAGCCAAGTGGTGTGGCCTCAGGTGAGATAATGAGTAACTCTGGGCCTCAGTTTCCCCATCTGCTATATAGCTCAGTGCCCCTCCTCTAGGACCTAAAGCTTAGAACACTTAGAAATGTTATCTGAGCTTCGTTTATGCCACCAACCACTGGGAAGCAGACTCTTATTTGGGGATATACTTTGAGGGCTGGGAAGTCAGAACCTGTTTGCAGGCCAATTGAGTTATTTCACCGGCTTTTACTACAGAAACAGGTCCCGGAATGGTTCTGAATTGAAAGTCAGGGTCTTTCTTTTCTGTCCCATCACGCTGGGGAGTCGAGTGCTGGGTAGAAATAAATCAAGTACAGGACCTAGCTTGGCACCTGTCCTGCCTTGGGACCCACAGGACCCTACAGGTCTGAGACCTCACTGCCCTCTTCCTTCCCAAGCCTCTCAGGACTTGCCGCTCCCTCTTCCCATCCTGGAAGCTCTCTTCTCTACTCGGCCCTGCATTTCTTTTCCCTCCAAGTCTATTAGAAGAGAGGCCATATTTACTCAATTCTTCTCTGGGAAATGAGGCCGTCCTTGCTCAATTTTCTGGGAAAGAACACTCCTCTACTATGCACAATCTCCCTACAGAGCAAGGATCTTTTGTATGTGTTCTATCACTTAATCTTCACCAGAACACTTAGCAAGGACTCAGCAAGGTGGATGCTATCCCTCTCCTACCTTAAAGATAAAGAAACAGAGGATCAGAGAAACTAAGCGACTTGCCTGGAACCACACGGAAGGAAATAGCAGGGCCTCAGTTTCCTCATCTGTGAATTGGAGATGACTATAGTTCCTGCCTCAGAGAATTGCTGGGATGCTTGAGTGAATGGATGTATTCAGAATTCACAGCAGGGCCTGATGAAGAGGAAGCTCTATTCAAATGCTTCCTACTTTGGTACCATTGGTTTTTCCATCATTCCTTCCCTCCTTCATTCCCTCCTTATATTCCCTCCCTCCCCTCTTCCTACCTTCCTTTCTCTTTTCTTCCTAGAATTTGAAGGTCCTTCCAAGAATGCACAAGGTATAATAAGGAGCATGTAAATGACCTGACCAAGGTCACATACCAGCAAGTGGGTCACAAAAATAACACGGTTGGATGTTCCAAAAGCTCAAAGATTTTCAGAAGGGTTTATATTTGCCCAGAGTGAGCCATGACACATAAAATGGGCAAAGACCTGTCAGTTTAGCCTCTTTGCTAACACCTCCTACATGATGTCCTGGAACAGGTCTACACGCGCGTGTGAATGCACACACAGGTGCACGTGCACACATACACCCACGCCTCTGGGGAGCTTGGTGTGCTTCTGAGACATCGGTCATTTCTATTCACTGTCTCATTTAGTCTCCATAACAACCCTGCAAGGTGAATATATTGTCCACATTTGGCAAATGACAACGTCGAGGCTTTGGGCAGTTAAGCAAACTTTCCAGGCTCGCATGACGGTCCGTCTGACCCCCAAACCCTTGCTCTTTTGCCTATAAAATGCCGCCTCCCCTGGGCGCATCATCCCAGGGCAAATATTAGTTTCTCAGGATGAGCTTTGGGAATGGCTTCCGGTGAATCCTGAGATGTGCAGAAGCCTCTTTTGCTCGTTGAATGTAACTGAGATTGAGGCTAGAGTTTTGTTCTTTTTCCCTTCCTCCAGCCTTCAAAAGATGTGCTCTCGTGCAGAAGTGTGTTGGTAGAGCCTTCTTTTTAGATCTTAAGTGTAAGGTGGCATTAATTAAATGCAGGTTATAAGACAATTTATATTTCACTTGAAAGTCTTCTCTGCGCCTAGAGGTTCTGGACAGAGCTGAGTTGGGCTGTACCACGTGGCAGAGGAACTGATGTATAATTTAACACTGCGGTGGGGGCATGAGGACACAGACTGTAATTTTAAAATGAGGGAAAGACTTGCCAGTACATAGTGTGTTTGAGTTTTTATCGGCAGCTGTGATTGTTGTCAATGGATCCCCAGCCCTTCCCTGCACACTTCACTACTCTCTGTCATTATTTATCTCTCTTGGTCTCTGGGATGTTCTCAGCTGAATATCAATGGGTTCAGGGACAGAGGACAGACACCCCCCCCCCC
>PITA01027809.1:8182-20467 GCA_004023965.1 Spilogale gracilis | reverse complement strand
AAAAATGCCAGAGATGAAAATCTGAACTGTAATGCACGAATTGCAGGATGCTCAGTATGGACAAGTCTGAGAGTTAAAACCTGCCCCTTCAGGGTGGGGAGAGGGAGGCCCAGGCATAGGGCCCACACAATATTATGAGATTTCCCACCAGGAGCATAATCAGGTTTTCACAGTAAATATTGGAAAAAAATTCCCACAGGCTTTAGCAGGGGAAGGGGAAAGTGAACTATTTTGAAATAGGTTCTGCTCTTCTTAATAAGCCCTATCCTAGGGTGAAATTAATTAACCAGGGCCTATCCTGCTGAGGTATTATCAGAGCCTAACTCACCTGGGGAATGGAAAGACCAAATTTCAGCTCTCTCTGGCCATCTTCTACCATCTGAGGAGAGAGAAAATAAAGGAGAAACACTTGTTAGCTTCACAGTCCAGAGGCATAGGCTCACTAAAAGACTGAAATTTAATTATAGGCTATAGAATGAGAATGCTTTCTTTCTCCCCACACCTGGTATTACATTACCAAAGACCTATTTTTGGCAGTTTCCTTACCCCATCCATCATGTCTGCCTGTCAAGAAAAAAATTACAAGGGATACCAAAAGGCAAAAAATGCAATTTGATAACACAGACCAAGCATCAGAACCAGACATGGTGGTAAGAATAATTATAAGTATCAGTCCAGGAATTTAAAACAGCAGGGAGTTCTAATGGAACAAGTAGAATGCCTATAAGACAGATGAACAAATGTTAGCAGAGGGACGGTAACTTAAATAAGGAACAAAAAGAAATGTTAGAAATAAAAAATATTGTAACAAAAAAAATAGAATATCTTTTAAGGTCTTATTAGTAATCTGGACAGAGCTGGAGAAAAAAACAAAACAAAACAAAAAAAACACAAAAAACTCTGCACTAAAGACTGTATCAATAGAACCCTCAAAAACTGAAAAACAAGGAGAACAAAGAGTGGAAAAAAGAAAACAGAATTGCCAAGCGCTGTGGGAATACTATAAGAGGTGCAACATGTTTAACGGGATCACCCATAGAAGAGAGAAGTAAAATAAATATAAAAAATAAGAAACACTGAGAATTTCTCCCAAAAACCACAGATACAGTAAGTTCAGAGAATACTAAGCATAATAAATGCAACACACACACACACACACACACACACACACACACACACATCACTGCATAGCATCTTCAAAATAAAGAAAACATTTTGAAGAAGCCAGAGGGGAGAATAAAACAAAACAAATCATGCTACCTAGAGATGAACAAATTAAGAATTTTATCTGAATCTCCTCAGAAATGTTTTAAGCCAAAATAGAATGGAGTAAAATATTTAAATGTTTGGAGAACAAAACCACCAAACTAGAAATCTGTACCCAATAAAAGCATCCTTTGAAAATGAGGAAGAAGGACACTTTCAGACAAATAAAAAGTGAGGGATTTTTTTTTCTTCAGTAATATGCCTTGCAGAAAAATCTTAAAAGAAGTTTTTTAGAGAGAAGGAAAGTACTATGGTAAAAAAAAATCAGTTACATAGTGTCAAAGGAGGAATAAGTAAAAGTAAAATAAAAAAAATTATCATAAGTGATCTAACAGATGACAGGTTTTTTTTTCAAAATATAATACTAATAATGCATCACTTATGTATACTTTTCTATATATCATATCCATTTGATGCTTATTTATGCTTATATATAAGTGAAATGAATGCCAGCGATGATACAAAGAACAGGAGGGGAGAATTGGGATTATTTTGTTAGTAGAAAATACACTGTGAAGTGCTATTGTATTACTTGGAAGAAGACTTGGATTAACTGTGAATGTATATTGCAAACTCTAAAATAACAATTACAAAAAGTCAAAAAAAATTCTACATGTTAAGAAAGGAGAGAAAAATGTAATCTTTAAAACTGCTCAGTAAAAACCACAAAGACAGAAAGGAATGGAATACAACAGGAACAAAGGACAAAAAATAGAAAACTAAGTAATGAATACGAAAGACATGAATCCATCTATATCAACAATTGTTGTGAATGTCAGTAGTCTAAATGCACCAGTTTTCTTTTGTTTGTTTGTCTGTTTGTTTTTTAATGCACCGATTATAAGACAGATTGTCAGAGTGGATCAAATAGGAAGACCTAACTATATGTTGTCCATAGGAAACTCAATTTAAACATAAAGGCATGTATAGATTAAAAGTGAATGCATAAAGAAACATATTTCATGCCAGTAGTATTCAAAGAAAACAGAAGCAGCTATACTATTTTTGGACAAACTAATACAAGTCTTCAGGAATAAAGAGGGTATTACATAAAGATGAAGGGGCCAATTATCCAAGAAAACATAATAATCTTTACTTTGCATGTGGCTAGCAACAGAGTGTCAAATTATACAAGTCGAAGAACCATGTCTTTATAATCCAACTTTGACCAAACATTGGACATTAGGATCCCTCTCTGAAGGGTGCACATTCTCGGTCTATGCCTCTCCCTCAACTCAAGACTTTTATTCCTAGAAAATGACTCAGCTTCAAGCTGAAGGACTAATCCCTGAAGGAGGAATCTTGGTGCGCTGCAGCCAACTCCAATGTGCTTTTGACAAAGTAGTAGAACATATTCCTAAAATAACTTCTTCTCTATCCATATAAAATGGTAATTTCCATGAGCCATTGGATTGTGGTCAAAGATTAAGAATTTGTTATTAAGATTAGATTTATTGATATGGCCTTTTTCTCAATAGGTGTTCATTCAGACAGAAAATAACAGAAGGTCATTATGTCCTATTCTTTGCTGAAATACAAGAAGACACTTATGCAGGACATCAAGTGCGTATGCAAGCTTAGCACCCCTCCCAGGAGGAGGTAGGTGAAACCCCTCAGGGTGTGTGCTATGCTGAGATTATTGCCAGAGCACAAATATTCTAAGCACAGCTGGTAGAACCCTGTTAAAATGTAATATTTGTCTTCTTTTTGAAAGCACCAGCAGTGCAGAATCTACTATGCACCTTAATTTGCCCCACCGTTAGTGCTACCTCTTAATAAGTGTGGACAACTTCATTATATCAGGGAGCATATTTTGCAGAACACATCCCTAGGTTTTCACATTTTTGAAAATTATCCAACACGCTCTTATAATATGAAATTATTTTCATTTCTTGAGTTATTTTGTTATTTAAATAAAATCAAATGTCTTAGGACATCTGGGTGGCTCAATTGGTAAGCATCCAACTCTTGATTTCAGCCCATGTCATAGTCTCAGGGTCATGAGATTGAGCCCTACATGGAGTTCTGTGCTGAGCAGGGAGTCTGCTTGAGATTCTTTCTCTGCCTCTCACCCTGCCCTTTCCCCTGCTGTTTCTCTCACTCTTTCTCTTAAATAAATAAATACATCTCTTTAAAAAATCAAAAGTCCTGCTTTCAGATCCAAATTAAATTAGCAGTTGTGTTTTTTTCTTCATGTATTTTTCAACTGAAATTGAAACTATTTTCTTCATTTTATTGATGATCTAAGAAAGCAACCAAGCAAAGAAACAGTCAATAAAACCAGAAGACGACTGATAGAATGGGAAAAGATATTTTAAATGATGTATCCCATAAAGGGTATCCAAAATCTATAAAAAAAACTTATCAAATCCAACACCCAAAGAACAGATTAATCCAATCAAGAAATGGGCAGAAGACATGAACAGACATTTCTGCAAAGAAGACTTTCAAATGGCTAACAGACACATGAAAAAGTGTTCAGTTTCACTGGGCATCAGGGAAATACAAATCAAAACCACTGTGATATACCACTCACACCGATCAGAATGGCTAAAATTAACCAGTCAGGAAATGCAGATGTTGGCAAAGATGCAGAGAAAGGGGAACCCCCACACACTGTTGATGGGAATGCAAGCTGGTGCAGCCACTGTGAAAAAAGTATGAAGGTTCCTCAAAAAGGTGAAAATAGAGCTACCCTATGACCCAGCAATTGCACTACTGGGTATTTACCCCAAAACATACAAATGTAGTGATCCGAAGGTGCACATGCACCCAAATGTTTATAGCAACAATGTACACAATAGCCAAACTATGGAAAGAGCCTAGATATCCATCAACAGATAAATGGATAAAGAAGATGTGGCATAAACACACACACACACACACACACACACACACACACACACACACACACACACTGGAATACTAGGCAGCCATAAAAAAAATCTGGCCACTTGCAATGACATGGATAGAATTAGAAGGTATTGTGCTAAGCTAAAGAGTCAGTCAGAGAAAGATAATTATCATATGATATCACTGATATGAGAAATTTGAGAAAGAAGATGGAGGATCATAGGGGAAGGGAGGAAAAAAATGAAACAAGTTGAAACCAGAGAGGAAGAAAAACCATAAGAGACTCTTAATCTAGAAAACAAACTGAAGGTTGCTGGGGTGGGGGGTTGGATGGGGTGGCTGGGTGATGGGGGACGGTGGACATGTGCTATGGTGAGTGCTTTGAATTGTGTTAGACTGATGAATCACAGACCTGTACCCCGGAAACAAATAATACATTGTATGTTAATACAAAGGGGGAAACACAAAACTTTCTTAAAATCACAGCTTTTTTTTTTACATCCTACACTTCTCTTGATCAATGATCTAATACAAAAAAATCAGATCATCAAATAAGACTCATAAATCTAAGGGTTAATTAGATTAAGCTTGAGATTATTGTCTTTACTAATAATTCAGAAATGAAGAAAGTCAGACAAAGCAGAATAGCATGGGACATCAAGAACATTTCCCCTGGTCTGTAATTCCCACCTTGGACATGCACTTTCTAGTCAGAATAATAGACTTGGTTTCTGATGCTTCCTTGTGGCTAATTACTTCACAGCGGAATGAGCAGTTAAGTAATGAAGCATTCCAACTCTTGTCTGGAGGAATTCTTTGTTTTCCTTGGCATTCTCTAGGGATCTGCCTCTCATCAAACCCTAGAATTTATCTACTATAAATAACTTCACCAGGATTGTCTATCCAAGGATCTTTTACTCGTAGGAATTTTCCTCTTAGAAAATACCTTCTTTTCTTTTCCACTGTGCATTGGACTCCCAGTATTAGGAGTGAATCGATTAAAAACCAACTACTTTAAAATGTTCTCTCGATTCAGTGAATCCTCTGCTTAGAGTGGGTATTAAGCCACTTTCATTATAGTTTAATGGTCAACATAGTCACAGACCACTCAACATTCAAGGGAAGAAAAAATTGACCTCACATCTGAATGAGAGAAATGTTAATGAGTTACTTTAACTCACCATATTTATAATTAAAACGGGATGGGATTAACGACTTAACTGACTTCTGATGAATAATTTTCTCTATATTAAACCTTGCTCAGTATTTTAAGAACATGCTAATTTAGGTTTCTGTTAAATATGATATCTTTTAGGACAATATCTTTACAAGTAGACATTGTGACTATTATAACTTTTAGATTCATTTCCAGGGAAGCAAAATACATTGCTTTTACCACATTCTTTCATTTATCCATTCATTTATTAGAAGAATATTTCATGACCACCTACTTTATAATAGGAATTTTGTTGGACAGTGAAATATATTCTATAATGAACAGAACACTATTCTTGTTGTCTGGAAGCCTGTGATAGGGAAACTACTGAGCGAACGACATCTGTAATACCATGTGACGTTTATTATAACAGACAAAAACACAAGATTTTAAGTCCTGAGGAATGATATCTAACCTGGCTTGTTATTCAAAAGTCTTTTCCATAGAGACCAGCTCAATTAATAATTTTCCAAATTAAAGGGTAAGTGGAATGTAAGATGAAACATTTATAACATACTTTATTCAGAACTAATTCAGGAGGACAAAACTACAGTCCTACCCAGGTAAATGGCAGTTTCTATCTGAAACTAGAGAGATAAAAGATGGAAACCCTGGTCACAATTTGTAGCAATGTTAAGGAAGTTAACCTTGTATTTCTGTGTGAACAAGGACTTCTAGAGGCATGGAAGCAGAGGAGTGGCTTCATCAAAGCTAGGCTGTTCAAGACATTCTTTGAGCTTTATCTTGGGGAATGGATAGTTGTGAGAGAGGAATTGAGGTAAAAATGAAACAGAGAGATTTCAGTAGACAATTTCTTATAATTCAGGTGAAAAGCAGTAATTACCTGAATAGAGATGTTTCTTGAGAGATACAGACTTGAATATCTATGAGAAATTTAAAAAGATAGATTTGACAGGTTCAAAGTGTTTCATTATTGATTAGGTGTATTGATGAGGGAGAAAATGGTTTTAAGACTTTGGGGCTGGTATTCTGGATATTTTTTTCATGATGGCTTGTTTATTTTGATATTTCAGGCAGAATGCTTTCATGGTATTACATTTATTTTGCAATTATTTTCATTGAAGTGCTGGTATAATATCTAGCAAGAAATTGTATAAATTTTTTAGAATATGAGGCAAACACTTGGTTGGGAAAAAGGTGCTGCCTGAAGAGACAGAGTCGAAAAGAATACACAGAAGTGAAGTCAGAGAAGGAAGGGAAGAATCAATGCTGAGGCCCTAAAGACACTGATATTTGGGGGATACACTATACCCACTAGAAGAGTGTCTAGAAAGGTAATATGAATAATAAAAATATGCAGTAGCACAGAGATAAAGAAAAAAGTATTTCCAATTTATTTTTTCCTTTTTGAATTGAAAAAATATTTAAAATGCTTAAATATTAATGGGAAAATTGATAGCAGGAGCAAAAGAGCAATTATAGAAGTGGAGAAATTTATATTACCGGTTAAAACGTTTGACAGAAAAAGCAACATTTTCTATAAGGGAAGGCAAATACGTTAGTGGGAGGAGCAGCTATTAGCATGCTAATTATCTATTTGTGGACAATACCATATAGTTCATTAAACTGTTTTTTAAGAATCTTACCTATAGGAATATTGCCTATATAGCCTAAGAATGTAATATAGACCTAAACTTGGGAGAAGAATTATTTTTCCAGCATTTTAAAAAGGCAATGTCAGGTTCCATATAATTTGAATAAGAGACACAGTCATACAAACTCAACCACAAACTCACTTTTTTAAGTGTGTGTTTGCTATATATACATCATTTCAATACAATATTGAAATCTGAAAATAAAAACGTTTTAGAAAATTGCTTTTAGGTGTGCTGGGTGGCTCAGTCGTTAAGCGTCTGTCTTAGGCTCAGGTCATGATCCCGGAGTCCCCGGATCCAGCCCTGCATCATGCTCCCTCCTTGGTGGGAAGCCTGCTTCTCCCTCTCTCACTCCCCCTGCTTGTGTTCCCTGTCTAGCTGTGTTTCTTTCTGTCAAATAAATAAATAAAACATTTTTATAAATTGCTTTTGTTCAGTAGGGATTATAGATATACTCTATATTTTTATCTCTTTTTTAATTTAGCTAAAATATAAATGTAAAATCAGCCATTTCCCTACTGCTGAGAATATTCAAATTTTCACTTTGATAAATAAAATTGAACTGGTTATTGTCTCAGGTATACCTTTGCACATATGTGTGGGCATTGGTATAGGCCAAATTCTTGACAGCACAACTCCATAGTCAAATCGTAAGAAAACTGAATACCTATTAATACAACTGTCAGCACACCAGTAGTGTATCCAGATGTATACATGCCCCTTCAAAAATAATATATATATTAAAAAATGAGCAAATCACTTATTATATATCTCTATTGTCATGAGAATGGAATGATGCATACCAAACTAGCTATCCATGGTTTAGATTTAGAAGAGAGAGAGGGAGAGGGGAGGGGAGAAGAATTCACAGGTCTATGTCTTCAACTTCACTTGATTCAAGTCAAAGTACAGGAACTTGTCCGATCTTTTCAGCCACAAATAGTCATGATATTAAACAATGACACAAGTACAAAGACAAAAAATGGGATGATTTGATGTAATCATTCCTAAATAAAGCTATAAAATAAATCATAATTTAAGACACTGAGCAGAGAACTTCTCCTAAGGCTAGAAGCATACCTTTTACCCCAATTTTGAACTAAATTATTTTCTACTCACCTCACAGCTAACAGAGTTGAAAATTAAGTGAATTTCAAGTGAAGTCAGGTGAAATCATTCCATATTCATGATTCAATGTCTACCAGACAGAAATAGGATTATTTAAATTAGGATTTTGAAGAGTATAATGGAGAACTATACTAATGATTTGTGAAAAGAGGTCCAATGGTCTGAAAATGACACGAGTAAATAATGTCTAGTCAAAATTTGGTTTTCATATGGATACTTCTATAGAAAATTATATTGACTTAAATTATAACCTGTGCTTAAAGAAAAGATTCATCGAGAAATGTAAGAAAAAGGTAATTAACCCATGCCAGCCAATTTATTTTAATTGCACTCATCTTTTCCAGTTTATAAATAAGTGCTTCTGAGTTGTTTCTTTCATTTTAAATTAAAAGCATTGAGCATGAAGTTTTATAAGGTACCCACTCTGCATTATTAACAGCTCAGTGACTTTATTTAAATTTTTTTCCTATTTTAATCTTATGTGCAGAAAGCATGAGACATCATATGTGAAAAAAATCATGGGAATATGTTTATTGAGAGCCACATCTCATACATATATATATATATATATGCCTCAAAGTAATTAAGTCTATATTTATATGGTAAATTAAAGTCAATAACATTAGTTTCCATAATTCATCAAATGCCCCTTCTCTTTTAATAGAAAAATACAAGATTTAACTCCTTTATTCCTGCTATAATAAAATGAATCTTAAAAAAATAAATCTTCTAGGGGCGCCTGGGTGGCTCAGTTGGTTGGGTGGCTCAGTTGGTTAGGCGACTGCCTTCGGCTCAGGTCATGATCCTGGAGACCCGGGATCGAGTCCCACATCGGGCTCCCTGCTCGGCGGGAAGCCTGCTTCTCCCTCACTCACTCCCCCTGCTTGTGTTCCCTCTCTGGCTGTGTTTCTCTCTGTCAAATAAATAAAGTCTTAAAAAAAAAAATCTTCTGGATTGATGTAATTTTAGTGCAATAAAGAAAAAAGGAACCAACACTTCATGTAGAATTTCATATTTGTATTTTTTTCATGTAATGAAGTCTTTATTTAGCCATTATTGAGCATTTGGAAAATAGAAATTACGATAAATAAGTGTTTCTGGTATTTCCATTATGCAATATCATTATGAAAACATCAGTTTAATGTTTTGCTTTCCAGTCTATATTTCTGAGAGTGCATGTGTTTGTGTGGGCATGAAATTAATTAAATGAAATTTCATTCATTTTGAACAAATAATTTACATCCGATTGTATTACTTGGCATTATATTCATTATATTTTTTAATACCTTCAGACATTGGCAGAAAATATTTTAATAATTACATGGTATTTCAATACACATACAAGGCCATAGGATATGGCATACCTAGGTTTTAAATATTTTAGTTGTTCAGAAAATGTTGTGAGAGTCTAGACACAATAGTATAATTATGGAGAACAAAGATAACCCTTGGTTTGGAGAATCACACCTCTGCCATGTAATGATTATTCAATATTGAATATATTTTTATCTTGTTTTGAGGAATTATATTATTCATTGGTAATAATCTGTATGTCTATCTAGAAAAGAACATGATTTTTTAATGGTAGAGACCATATCTACATGTTTGTTTCTTAATCCAGAGAGGCACGTTCAGCACATAAATATCATTTATTCAATGACTTTTCCCCCCAGTTTTGTTGAGACATAACTTCCATATAACACACTGTGTGTGTTTAAGGTGTACAACTTGTTGATTTAATGTACTTTTATATTGCAATATGATTGCCACTGTAGAATTAGTTAACACCTCCATTCACTTCTCATTATTACCATTTCATTTTTTTGATGGTAAGAACATTTAAGATCCACTCTTTTAGTTACTTTCAAGTATGTAACACAGTTTTGCTGACTATAATCAGGCTCTACATGAGATCCTCCAAACTTATTTATTTTATAACAGAAAGACTTGGTAGAATTAAATGAACAATTTATAAATCAATCATTGATGAAGATATGACACTCATTGTGTATGCTCTTGATGCAACCTATGTGTAGTTTAGTATTTATTTTGTATTAGCATAATATATGAATGAATTTTATCTGTAGAAATTCAGATCTTATACAAATTCATGGTAGGATGTAAGCGATTTCCAGGGGAGGTCATAATCTTTGCATGTTTTTTCTGATGTGTAAGATAATACCATGAATTGTCTCATGAGTTTTTTGTTATGCTTTGTAAGTCAAATTCATTGGTATTTAATTACAAAATCAATTTATATAAGGCAAGTCCAGTAACTGTTGCACAGTGTGTGATAGAATATCATATTTTAACTAGGTAAAACTCAAATAACTAACTTTTCTTCATATATTGCACTTTAATCCTTCAAACATCATATCTTTACCCATAAAAATCTGATAGTAATATTTATCTGTTACTTCACAGTGATTTTGTGGGGATCAGATGAGAGAATATCAATGACTGTAACTATAAAATGTAATTTAGAATATAAATATATTATTACATTTCTTTACTAAATTCAGTGTTTAGTGAATAAGTAACAGTAGATGGACTTTAAACTAATTCTTAGCTTCACCAATGGAATTACCTTAATTTTTCAAATGCAAGGGATATGTTTTCTTTTTACTTTATATAGTGAACACGGTTATGTTGCTACTTCTGCATACTTCATGGCATTGAATACTTTATATGACTTATAGACCCAGAATTTTGATCCAAAATCATGACGTTGGGAAAGCTTTGGAAACATAGAAATGTTTTTCACTTATGGTTGGCATGGGGAGCTATTAGGTCTTAACATTCCTACGAAGAGTAAATGCCTATGCTAATTACTGATACTTAGTTTATTGATGTTTTTATTTTGCTTAATTATTCCATGAAGAATATAAAAATGTAATAATGTAAAAAATGTTTAAAATATCTTCATGTGTAAAGTCAGATGACAAGGTGGTAACTGTCAACATTAGAACATAAGAAATAGGTGGACAATTTGTGCTGTTGAGCATTTCTGAGGTATCATATTGAATTATATGAAAAGCGGACATCACCCAGTACAGCTTGAAGAATCAGAGCAAAATTATTGAAGTTTAATGGTGACAGCAATGACCAAGAACTAAGGAAAAATAGATCAACATTCAATGAGGCAGGCAATGAAAATCTTGACATTGTGTTATCTGAGATGCTACTCAATGATGTGAACTTGTCACTTAGTAGACAGTTTGTCATGAAATGATACAGGCTATATCATAATGATTCAAACTTTGAAAATGAGTATGAGTATTCAAGATCTGAATATAGAAACTTCAAAGTAATCATAGTGTATAAAATCAAATTTAACATGAAAAACTTCTGACCATGAAGCAGCAGAAAATTACATTGAAAATTTTATTAAATGTTATAAAACTCTTCATTAAATATATTATAAAAACCTTAGTCCTGGAAAAAAAAGCAAATTTATAACACTAGTGAAAGCACCCTGGCCTAAGGTTGTTCCTTTAAAAATATAATTATCTCTGGGAAAATACTGTAAAATATTGAAGGGCACTAAACAAACTATAATTGTTTTTATTGCAGGCACATAAATTAACAAGTTGTAGTTCATGTAGGAAAAGCCAGCATCTGATTTATTTGAAAGGTGCATGCAATTTAGATAAGCCTTTTTATTTTTTTTTAAAAAAAGAAAGCAGAGATAACAATTGAAATATTTTCTGACCCTTTCAATAATTACTTTGCATCAGTAGTGCAAACTATTTGTAAGCAGATGGATGGGAATAAGAGTAGAGTAGTTTTTCTAGAAAAACTTTCCCACACATTACCTTCCAGTTCTGCAAAATGTGATTTTTTTCAGCAGCTACTCCCACCCAGTGTAAATCTATAATACAATACTAGTAGCAAGGATTCTTATCCTCCATGAATAACATGTATAATCACTGATTGATTGATCGATTGCTTTACTGTGTGCTGGCTGCAGTCAACAGATTTCTCAGACTCAAGACTTCATGAAAGTTGTTAAGAATGCTGTTCACCCAGTTGCTAATAACAGTCTGGTAAGCCACCATTAGCAAATGCCTGGTGCAGACTTTGGCACTCAATGATGTTTGGAAATGAACTTTAAAATGAAGACTTTGAAAGGATTTGTGTTGCTAATGAGAAAATCACTTCCAGCTCTGTTCTGTATGTCAACATCCATAAAATAAGTTAGAGAGA
>PITA01027808.1:0-20362 GCA_004023965.1 Spilogale gracilis | reverse complement strand
TTCATCGGGAATAAGTGATGTTTAATGCGATAGTCTATGCTTGCTGCAATGTTAGCGGGTGTGGCCACAAAAAGCAACAATGACTGAGGAATAAAGAAACTCATGAGGAATGATGCCATTATAACTTAAAGGCAGATTGCACAGACACACTGTTAGAATAGCTGGGTTAAAACTAAAATGCTGTTATTAGGAAATAATAAGACTAAATTTTTATGAAAATGTCTAAAACCCATGAATGTTTAATGATTGCATGTTCTAAAGTTGGAGAAATAATAGTGTTAGCATATACAGGAAGTTCCTGAGGTAAATTACTTTTATTTGGTGACTTAGGCATGCTTAGTAAAAGGTGATGAAGTCTCATGAAATTACTTTTCATTTTGAATGGTTGTAGAATTCTGGAAATCATTAAATTTAAAGAAATGTTCTATATAATGAAAAAAGAAAATGTTACATGAGACACTAAACTTATCCCAAACCTAATCAATCTTGAAAACCAAAAAAAAAAATACAGTAGAAAAGATTTCTAGAAATCCTTATTTGACACCAGAAAAGGGTAATTGATAATGGCCAACATATGCAACTATAAAATGGTAAATAAAAGAATAGATATTTTATGAATGAACAGTGTTGGTATGAACTCAGAAACAATCTATGGGTGTCAAAGGCAGTGAAGGTAGCTTCATTGTGTAAGCAATTGTAAAAAATGAAATAACTATAATTTAATAATTCACATAATTAGCTCTGCAGTCAGTGAGCTCTATATCCCTTCTGGCTCTCAAAGTTACAATGTGTGACCTTTTAAAAGCTACTTGTTTCTAGTTATCTAGTTTACTAATCTATAATTGGAATAAAAATATGTTCTATATTTTTATATTTCTATAACACATGCAAAAATCTTAAGATTCAGGGGCGCCTGGGTGGCTCAGTCATTAAGTGTCTGCCTTTGGCTCACGTCCTGATCCTGGAGTTCTGGAATTGAGCCACACACTCTGATGGATGGGAAGGTTGCTTCTCCTGTTCTCACTCTAACTGCTTGGGTCCCCTCTCTAGCTGTGTTTCTCGCTGTCAAATAAATAAATTTAAAAAAAACTCTCAAGATTCAAGCAGACTTTTATAAACTCTTAATAAACTTGTTAGTTATTTTATTTATATTTTTAATACAATTGCCATATTATTGTTTCTGAGTCGTATCATACCACGTACCATGACTCACAGGGGTGTCTTCATCAGTGTGGTAAAACCTTTTGCAAAGTGTTGTTCATTTTGTTTTAGAAATACTATCATTATTTACAGGTAAGCTTAAATTAACATATTATGGAAGTTACCTCATCCTGATATTATCAAAAATTAAACGGTCTTATTTAAAATAATATATTAGGAATCACATTCGATCCTCATAATTGCATGATTTTATTTCAAAAATCTATTTTTAAAGAATGGGTAAAATATCAAGGAATATATGAAATTATATCTATGTTGATAACAAATCCAAATTAACGGTTTCTTGTCATGCATGATGTTTAGGAGATTTCACTTGAGATTATATCGATTTATAAACCCTTATCATATTTGCATGTATATGTACCGAATTACTTCTCCACGGACAAGAATTTGAATATTTTAAGAAATCTTCCAATATATTTCATATTCATTTTGTTTGTCACCTCAAATCATTGAAATAAAGATACCGATGTTCTCTGTGATTGATTGTATATTAGTTGTACTGCAGGTGCCACCCACCCAGCATTTGTATCTCCCACTAAGTGAAGTGGCTAGCAGAGAGACAGCAGAGCAGTGACACATACCTTCTGTTGGCCAGAGGGTCGGGCATCTTCCGGGGGAGACCAGGTGACTCTTGTAAACAGACAGTAGCTGTGGTCTTCACCGACTGCTGACCTGTGAGAGCTCAGAGTGAGGCAATAGTGGAAAAAGTAGGTATCTCATCAATGTGTCACTTAAAATTTGAACAGGAAATTCTTACACTTGGGCTATTTGAAGACACTTTATCTCATCACACACCTCCAGAACGTCTGAGACTTTCAGCTTGTAGTGTATCTTTTAACTGCGATGTGACTCTGAGAAATGTTTATGTTCCACAAGATATTGGAGTCAGAGGCTTGACTACGCATGCTGTTAACTTGCTTTTTTCTCAGTCACAAATGTTGAGACGTGAAAATTCAGGTCTTTTAAGAGTATCTTAGATGTGTCAGTTCTATTTTTACACAGTTTGCTAAATCTTGGTATAATGTATTTCTTTCCCTTATACTCTCCTTATGACATTTCTATTTAATGGGGAAAATTAACAAACTCCTATTGTTAATAGGAATTTGGTAATATTTATCTCCACCTATTTTGAATAATTACTACATTTTCAGCTTTATGGTAACTGTTGCTATTACCATCAATTCCTGAACTGTTCTCAATTTCTCTCTCCTAGTTTTTAATATTCCTACATTCAATTTTATTATTTCTAAATAAGATATTTTAAATTTTACACTATAAATATCTCTGGGAAGGTTAAAACCTCAGACAGTCCTGAACTATATCACCATGGCAGAGGTTACAATATCAAGTAACTCTCATGACATCATTCATTTATTCATCCTTCAGTCATTATCATTTGTTTCTGTTTGAAAAAGGATATTTGTCATAAATGACAAAGAAAACAAATTCTAAGTATGTATAGGGGAGAACAAAGGTAATTTTTAAGCAGTGCTCCTAGCCAAAAAATAGAGCGGCGGAAAATGTAGACTTTTTTTTTATAAAAGTATTTTTTTAATAAATCGATGTATTTCAATGTTGTTAACATGATAGCCCAATGCTATATCCATGTAGCAAAAGTGAAATTCCTTTTTTTTTTTTAATATAAACACTATGAATGATAGGACGTTTGCATTCACTTTCACAAGAAATCATCTTCAGGTTCATGAAGATTCTTTAACAGCTGTAACATTCTGGAACAGTGAAGATGTGTCTTGACTGTGTAGAAAAGATGAGTCTAATAACTGAGCCGCGCCCGAAGACCACACGGAAGGGGAGAATACACCTTGGCAAAATGTAAACTTTTAAAACACAAATAAATAACCTATGAACACCAAATGAAATAAGGGGTGCCTGGATGGCTCAGTGACTTAAGTGTCTGCATTGATCTCAGGTCCTGGTACTGAGCCTCATGTGGGGCCTCCGGTTCAGCTGGAAACCTGCTTCTCCCTCTGCCCTTCTCCCTTCTTGCTTTCTCTCTTGCTATCTCGTTCTCAAATAAATTAATAAAATATTTTTAAAAGAAATAAAACTTCATATTATCTAGTTTGCATCAAGTGCAATTCTTTTTATAATCCCTCCTCTTGTATCAAGAATTGGGTTAACATGTACCTATAATTCCTAAAGAACTTAAAAACAGAAGTATCATATCCAGCAATTCCACTTCTGGGGATGGCATATCCCTTTTTATTGCCTTTTGCTTATCGCACTTAGTGGATATTATGAGGTTTACACATCGAAGGGTTGTGGCAACCTCCAACCTCGTGTGGAGCAAATGTATTGCACCATTTTTCCAATCACACTTTCTCACTTCATGTGTCTGTGTCACATTTTGGTTAATTCTCACATATTTGTAACTTTCCCATTATTACTATATTTGTTATTGTGATCTGTGACCTGTGATTATAACTTGCTCAAAACTCACATGATGGTTAGCATTTTTCAGCAATCATGTATTTTTTAAATAAAGCATGTACTTTATTTTCTTAGACATAATGCTCCTGCACACTGAATAGTCTACATTAGGGTTAAAAAAAACCTTTCAGATGCACTGAAAATCAAAAGTCCTTATCACTGGGTTATTGTGACATTTGCTTTATTACTCTCTTTTGGAACTAAATCCACAGTATCTCCAAGGTATATCCAAAGGAAAGGACATCATTTTCTGAAAAAAAATCTCTATCTCTATGTTCATTGCCATATTATTCATAATAGCCATAGTAGAGAATCACCCTAAGTGTCTACAGCAGAAGGATAGATACAGACAATGTGGTGTATTATCATTCAGACATGAAAAAAAGAAATCTTGTCATTTGGCTTTTTTGTTTGTTCGGTTTTTTCATTTTTATCTATTTTTTTTCCATTTCAGCTATAGAATTTAGTGAATAATCACTAACATAAAACACCTAGTGGTCATCACAAGTGCTTTCCTTAACATTCATCACCTATTTAATGCTTCACCAGTCCCTCTCCCCTGCGGTAACTCTCAGATGGTTGTCTCTTTTCACCCCACCTCCGCCATGTTAAATCGTTTTCTTTTAAATCCCACATACAAGTGAAATCATATGGTGTTTGTCTTTCTCATACTGCCCTATTTCACTTAGCATTACATGCTCCAGTTCCATTCAAGCTATTGAAAAGTCAACATTTCGCTCTTTTTGATGGCTGAGTAATATTCCAAGGTAGATATGTAACCCCTCTTAATGTATTCTTCAGTTCATGGACATTCGGGCTCTTTCCATAGTTTTCTTACTGTGGGTAATGATGCTATAAACACCGGGTGCACGAATCCATTCAAATCTGTATTTTGGTAACTTTTGGGTAAATATCCATTAGTGCAATTACTGGATTAGAGGCTCATTTATTTTTAACTTTTTGAGGAACCTCCATACTGTATTTCAGAGTGGCCGCACCAGTTTGCATTCCCACCAATAGTGTGAGAGGGTTCCCCTTCTCTCTTTCCTCTCCAGCACCTGTTGTTTCCTGTGTTGTTGATTTTAGCCATTCTGACAGGTGTGAGATCATGTCTCAGTGTACTTTGATTTGTTATTTCCTTGATGATGAATGATGTTTAGCATCTTTTCGTGTGTCTGTTAGTCTTCTGGAAATTCTTTTTGGAAAAATGTCTCTTCATGTCTTGTACCCATTTTTTAAATAGATTATTTGTTTTCTGAGTGTTGAGTTTTAGAACTTCTTTACATATTTTGGATACAATTGCTTTCACAGAGATGTTATCTGCAAATATCTTCTCCCATTTCATAGGTTGTGTTTTAGTTTTATTGCTTGCTTCCTTTTCTGTGCAGAAGCTCTTTAGCTTGATGAAGTCCCAATAGTTTAGTTGTGCTTCTGTTTCCTTTTCTCAGTAATCATTTTGCTCCAGCTGTGTCAAAGAGTTTACCATCTGTGCTTTCCTCTAGGATTTTGATGGTTTCAAGTCTCACATTTGGATCTTTCATCCATTTGAAACTAATTTCTCTGTATGGTGTAGGAAAGTGATCCAGTTTCCTTCTTTGCATGCGGTCTTCCAGTTTTCCCAACACCACTTTTTGAAAAGATTCTTTTTTTCCATTGGATATTCTTTCCTGCCTTGTTGAAGATTAGTTAAACATATAGCTGTAGGTCAATGTCTGTTTTTTCTATTCTGATCTACTGATTTTTGTGTCTCTTTTACTGCCAGTACAATCATGTCTTTTGACTACACATTTTTAAAATAAATAATTTATTTTATTTTATTTTTTCAGGGTTCCAAGATTTTTAATACACCTTAGAGTACGGAATTGCGATGCATCCAGCTTCGCTTTTCCTTTTAAAGATTATTTGGCTATTGGATATTTTTTTCAGATCCAAACACATTTTGGGATTCTTCATTCTAACCCTGTGAAAAATGCTCTTGGTTTTTTGATATGGACTGCATTAAGTGTGTAGATTTCTTTGGGTAATATAGACATTTTAATGAAGTTTGTTCTTCCAATCCATGATTATGGAATGTTTTTTTCATTTCTCAGTGTCTTCCTCAATTTCTTTCATTAATATTGTATAGTTTTCTGAGTACAGATCTTTCACCTCTTTGGTTAGGTTTACTCCTTGGTATCTCATGATTTTGGTGCTCTTAAAAATGAGATTCATTCCTCAATTTCTCTTTCTGCTGCTTCATTACAGGAGTATAGAAATGAAACATATTTCTGTACATTGATTTTATACTCTGTGATGCTACCGAATTACTGTGTTTTAGCAATTTTTCATTGCAGTCTTTTGAGTTTTCTCTATAGAGTATCATGTCATCTCCAAATAGTGAAAGTTTGACTTCTTCCCAACTGATCTGAATGCATTTGATTTCTTTGTGTTGTCTGACTACTGAGGCTAGAACCACCAGTACTATGTTAAGTAACAAGTGGTGAGAGAGGACATCCAAATTTCTTACTGAATGTAGAGGAAAAGCTCACATTTCCCCCATTGAGGATGGTATTAGCTGTGCGTTGTTCTTATGTGGTCTTTGTTGCTTTGAGGTATGTTCCCTCTATCCTTGCATTATTGAGGGTTTTTAAACATAAGCGGGTGTTCTGCATTGTCAAATGCTTTTTCTACATATATTGACATGGTCAAATTTTTTTTTTACCTATTTGCAAATAGGTCAAAAAACCTATTTTTTTTAATTGCAGTGTATCACATTGTTTGCTTTGTGTATATTAAACCACCCTTGCAGCTAAGAAGTAAATACCACGTGATATTCATTAGTTACTGTTGGATTTAATGTGTTAGTATTTTGTTGAGAACATTTGTGTACATGTTCATCCTGCATATTGGCCTAGAGTCCTCTTTAATAGTGGAGTCTTTGTCTGGTTTTCTTATTGAAAGTGTTAATTCCTCTTTAAATGTTTGGCAGAAGTCCCTTTGGGAACCATCTGGCCCTGGAGTTTGTTTGTTGGAAATTTTTTGGTGACTGATTACATTTTTTAATGGTATTATTTTTAATTATTTTTTTTTAGTGTTCCAAGATTCATTGACCATTGCCCACACCCAGTGCTCCATGCAATAGCTGTCCTCAGTACCCACCCACCACCAGGCTCTCCCATCCCTTCACCCACTTCCTCCAGTCCCTCAGTTTGTTTCTGTGTCCAAAGTCTCTCTACTTTCGTTTCTCTCCCTGAACTACTTCCCCTTTAGTTTCCTTCTCCTACTGTCTTCTATATTACCCCTTATGCACCACAAGTAAGTGAAACCATTTGATATTGACTTTCTCTTATTCCATTGTATATATGTACCACATCTTTATCCATTCATCTGTTGATGGGCACCTTGGCTCTTTCCACAGTTTGGTGATTGTGGCCATTGCTGCAATGAACATTGGGGTACATATAACCCTTTTTTTCACTACATCTGTATCTTTGGAGTAAATGCCCAGTAGTGCAATTGCAGGGTCATAGGGTAGCTCTATTTTTAGTTTTTTAAGGAATCTCCACACTGTTTTCCAAAGTGTGGCTGCACCAGCTTGCATTCCCACCAACAGTGTAAGAGAGTTCCCCTTTCTCTGCAGCCTCTCCAACACTTGTTGTTTCCTGACTTGTTAATTTTGGCCATTCTGAGTGGTGTAAGGTGGTATCTCAGTGTGGTTTTGATTTGGATTTCCCTGACTGATTCCTTTTTCTGCTGTTTATCCATGCGCTCAAGTTTCCCATTTCTTCTTATTTCATTTTTGGGAGTATATGTTTCTAGAATTTATTTTTTTCAGGTTGTTCCATTTGTTGGTCTATTGTTTTTAATAATATTCTCTTGTACTAGTATTTCTGTGGTGTTGGTAGTGAAAAAATCTTGTTGATTTTATGAAAAAGCATAGATACACATATCGTACATAAAGAGATATATAATACTTTTAGTTTTGAATTTTCATAGCCATAGTGTGTCTATAAAGATTCCTTGGTGGGTAATTTGGGAGCGATAATGAAGAAAAGATTGACCAATGCTATATTACAAAGTAGTATGCATGAATTGTGGGCTCAGATCACCCAGGTTTCTATTAAGTAAAGCTGTCCCATCTTTATCAAGATACATGAACATGCTCTAACTATATTTTACTAGTCTCAATTTGACAGATAAATGAAATACAAAAATTAGGGGCTAAACAAGGAGACTCAAATACTCCAGGCAATAGATGTGGTTGTTTAGACTAAGGGAAAGAGCAGCAATGGCTAAGAGCTTGGATTCTAGAATATTATGGACTCAGTGTTAACAGGACTCTAATGCAAAAACATGGCCTGAGAAAAAAGGAGAGGGGTGATGGATGAAGCACGTGCTTTACCTTCAGTATCTGAAAACAGATTGTGTCTGTTTCCATTCAATAAGCTGGATAAGATGATCCATAAAATGGATATGGTTAGGATTCTATGCTGTGTTGGACATCTGAAGATGAATTTTTCATGAAACACACAAGTGGAAGAGTTGAATAAGGATTCAGATATCAATGTCCTGAGATGAATCATGAGATTTGGTTCAGAAAGTATACAGCTGGTCTTTTCAGCTTACTTGTGGGACTTAAATCGAAGTGACTGAAAATGTCACCCAAGAACTTAAAGTGGATATACATAAGAGGAAGTTCAAGGATAAGCTCTGTGACTCTCTAACAAAAGAAGTAGAGGAGAAGAATTGAAATCAGCAAACAAGACTGAAAATGTAATGACAATATAGGAATCAAACTCTAAAAAATGTATTGCCATGGATATCAATTGAAAAAAGGGTTTCCAGGAGGAAAATGATCCACTCTGTCTAAGGTCGATGCTAATCAAGTAAGATGAGAGTTTATTATTGGGTGTACAAAATAGGGAATGAGTCTAGTGACCTGTTCAGACAGCAAACCAATTTGTCATAGCTTTAAAAGAAAATGGAAGGATGGAAATTAGGAATAGTTTTGCCACAATGCAGCCAAGTGTTCATTACAGGTATCTTTTCCAATAGCAATGAACTGTGTGTCTTAAATGGGATGATCCAGTGTACTACCAATCTTGACTACAATCACATATGTTCTCTCTAATAAGGCTTATCTGCATTCTCCTTATCCTTCGGAATCTCTCTGCAAAAGTTATCCCTCATGCCTGAATAGCTTTTATAGTTTCTCCCTACTTTTCTCTTTTCTTCAAGTGTTCAAGTGGTCTTTCAATTCATTTACTTCCTCCCTAAATCCTTCTAATCTGCTATTTTATCATTCCATCGACTGTTCACTTAAATGTATATGTTTTCATTTCTAGAATTCCTCTTTTTGACTCTTTCAAATTCTCTGGGTTTTCCATCACCCAAATTTAGACACTAACTTTTTGGTGGTCCATCCATATCCTTTATTCTCTTATTCACTCTAAATATTTATATTATAATCAATATTCATGAATTCCATCATTTGTGTGTTTTTCCTCTTTTTCTTTTACCCTTCTTCCCTTTTTTTGCATGATTTTGATATTCGATCATAGTTTCCAATACTATATTGGGTGGAAAATAACAATAGACAGAAGGTTTTCCTTAATAACAATGGTCACTGATGTCTTAGAAATAATTTTGCCTTTGATAAACTGTACATATTGGGATTTATTTTTACTATGGGGAAGATAATGCCAATTTTTATGTGGATGAAATAATAAAGCTTTATTTTTATGTGCAATATATATTAGAGTAATTAAACATAAAAAATAATTTTTTAAAAAACATCTTTTGTAGTCTGGAAAATACTATACGCATTTCAAGGGAAGGATGTCTAAATTTAATCTGTGAGAGAATACTAATTGAAGTTAGATAACACATATTTACAGTGGAGAATTAACAAAGTAAGAATTTGGGATAGAAGAGTTTTCTTAACGATATCATTTACATATATATATTTCATATTATACAACTGTTAATTCTAAAGCTGCATACTTCTGGATTTATAATTTATAATTTATAATTTATTGGTCTTTGTGCACTCTGTGCCTAACTTCTCTGGGATTCCTAGAATATTCTTTAGAGCTTTGTTTTAATTAGTTTATTGGCATCTGGGTTATCCCTTTTTACATTATATTTTAGTGGGTATTCTGAGATTACAGTACACACTCTTAACTTTCCACAGACTAAGTAGACTTAGTTGTATAACTTAAGAAATGGTGTATGAAACAGGTTTATTGATCCCCTCCCCACCCAGTATGGCATAGAGGTGTCGTACACATTACATCTCACATACATTGTAAACACTGGAAAAAACTTGCGAGCTTTGCTTTAAATGGTCATGAACACTGCAAATAAATTAACAGAAGATTGTCTTTCATTTTACCCTGGTATTTATAACTTTACATGTCCTTGTGCCTTCACAAATACTCAATTTTCTACTGAAACTATTACACATAAGCCTGACAGATTTCCTTCGTGGAATACTTCTGCACTACAGGCCTGCTGGTGATGGGTGTTCCAAGTTGTTGTTTGAAAATGTTTTAATTTACATCCATTCTGGAAGACTATTAATGATACTGAAGTCTGTGTTGGCAGCGTTTTATTACTTGAGATGAAGATTCTATTATCTCATAAATTTAATTAATTTTAATGAATTTCTAGCCACATAGAGTATTGTTATTCTCTCATTGCTTTCAATTTTTTTTAATCAGTTTCAGAAGTAAAACTATAATGGGACCACATGTAATCTAGTTTTTATTTTTTATATCGGTTTTGCTGGGCTTCCTGAATTTAACTTGGTGCTTTCCAATAGAATTTGAAATAGCTTCAGCCATTATTTCTACAAATAATCTGCTAATTGTTTCCCTCTCTTTGTAAGATCCTAACTATACGAGTCATAACTTTTGATATTATCACATTGATTTCCCTTGTAAAAATTATTTTTCGTCACCTCTCAGATTGCATTATTAGTCTTATTCAATCCAGAGCATTTGAAGGTTACAAAAGCTAGATATTTACATATCACCTAAGGAGGAGGCACAAAGAACCAATGGTTGCAATTAAGGGCAGAACAACACATGTTAAAAGCTAAAGTCTTCTTTTATCCATAATTTTACCCTCATTAATTATCAGAAAATAAAGTTTTCAGATTAATAAATTGGGTACAAGAGATTAGGCAGACATTTTGTCTTTTTTGCTTTTTCTTTGGAACTGAGTGACTGCAAAGAATACCCATTCAGCTCTGGTACAACCACAGAAAATTTTTAAAAGGCTTCATCTTCCCTTGATATTAGTCCTGAAATTAGTATTGTTTAACTCTGGGTTCTAGAATAACAAAATTATGTCCAATGACTAATGTATATTCTCAGAAAGTTGGACACAGAGAAAACTACCACATTGATCTTTACATCCCTGACTTCTCTGAGGCTGTTTCTTTCTTCTCTTTTTTCTTCTTTTTTTATTTTATTTTACTTTTTTGTGTTTTTCAGGGATAAAACTTAGTGATTCATCTGTTGCACACCCAGGATCATTACATCAAGTGTCCCCCTTAATATCCAATTGTCCGCCCTCCCACCTACCTTCCCTCCAGACCCTCTGTTTCCCAGAGTTTAGCACCTATTATGAATTGCCTCTTCAATTTTTATCTTATTTTTCCAATTTCCTTCCCTTTCCCTATGTTTATCTGTTTTGTTTTTAAATTCCACACATGAGTGAAATTATCTGGTACTTGTCATTCACTAACTTATTTTGCTTGCCATAATACCATCTAGTTCCATCCATGTCATTGCAAATGGCAAGATTTCATTCTTTTTGAAGACTGAGTAATACTCCCTTGTATATATACCTCATCTATTTTATCCATTCACCCAATGACACACATCTGGGCTCTTTGCATAGTTTGCCTATTGTGGACATTATTGCTTTGAACATTTGGGTGGCTGTGTCCCTTCTTTTCACTACATCTATACTTTGGGCTAAATTCCTAGTAGTACAATTGCTGGATAATAGGGTAGCTCTACTTTTTTGTTGTTGTTTTGTTCTGTTTTGTTTTGTTTTGAAGATCCTCCATACTGTTTTCCAGAGAGTCTGCACCAGATTGCATTCTCACCAACAGTATAAGTGTCAGGAACACAACAGTCATGTCCACACTCACCACTGTTGTTCAACCTAGTACTGGAGGTCCTAGGCTTAAAGTCAGACGACAAAAAGAAATAACAGGACTCCAGGTCCGTAAAGAAGAAGTCAAACTGTCAACCTTCACAGACGACATGATGGTCTATGTAGAAGACCCAAAGACTCCACCAAAAATTTAATAGAACTCACACAGGAATTCAATAAAGGCACAAAATATAAAATTAATGCACAGAAGTCAGTTGAATTGCTATATACTAACAATGAGACAGAAGAAGTAGAAATCAAGGAATTTATCCCGCTTATAATTGCAACTTCAACAAAAAATAAAATAGCGAGGAATACTCCTAAACAAAGAGATAAAGGATCTGTACTCTGAAAACTATAGAACATTCATGAAAGCAACTGAGAAAGACCATGAAGAAAATAAAAAATTCCATACTCATGGATTGGAAGAACAAATATTCTTAAAAAGTCTATGCTACCCAATGCATCTACACGTTCACTGCAATCCCTATCAAAATCCATCAGCAGTTTTCACAGAGCTAGAACAAACAATCCTAAAATTTGTTTCGAACAAAAAAGCCTCAAAATAGCCAAAATAATGTTGAAAAAGAAACCAAACCTGGAGTTATCACAATTCTGGATTTGAAATTGTATTACAAAGCTATTAGCATCAAGACTGTATGGCATTTTTTTAAAGATTTATTTATTTATTTTAAAGAGGAGGGCAGGGGCAGATTATGAGGGAGAGATTCTTAAGCAACTGGCACTGGGCACAGAGATGGATTCAGGGTTGGTCACCTTGAGGTCATGATCTGAGCTGAAATCAAGAGTCACTTAACTGACTGTGCCACTCAGGCACCCCTCCATGACTCTTTCTACTCTGAGTTCACACTTGGTTAACTACCTGAAAATACTATTCCATGTTTATATATCTCTGGTACTTTTAGTGGATCTTCCACTTAAGCTCACTCTTCCGAGGATTTCCCATGACTTCTTATGGCTACATGTAATACATTAGGCAATTTTTAAAAAAATATTTTATTTATTTATTTGACAGAGAGAAACACAGCTAGAGAGGGAACACAAGCAGGGGCAGTGAGAGATTGAGAAGCAGCCTTCCCGTCAAGGAGGGAGCCTGATGCAGGGCTTAAACCCAGGACTCCGGGACCAAAACCTGAGCCCAAGGCAGACACTTACCTACTGAGCCACCCAGGTGCCCCTAGCACTTTTTTTTAAGAAGTATGTAGATATGTAAAAATACTTTGGGAGATAATTAGGCAGTACTCCACACTTGAATGTTAATACTAAGTAGCTTCTCTCTTAGTTTTCTCCATTCTCCATGAAGAGAAATACATATGTGTAGATGGAAGACTCAACACTGGAAGGAAAAGGGCATTCCAGTATCTTCTTCCCCTAGGCCCAGTGGCTTCCCTAAATCTAGGAACTGAACCTTCTCTCTTGCCAAACCCTCGACAATCCCTTTAAAACATGTCTTCAATACCCAAAGAGACAAAGATTACATATATCCCAAGTAACGCATTGGATGAGGAGACTGGGGTACTTGCACAGTAAGAAAATGAACAGGAATTGAAACTTGATTTCAAAACTGGAAATGCATGTCCAGAAAAACTTATTCTTGTTTAGTGTCCATACATGATGTGTATTGAATTTTTAAAATCCTGCTTTAAAATGCAAATATCTTTTGCACAGTAAAGGAAGGAGTCCACAAAACCAAAAGACAACCGACAGAATGGGAAAAGATATATGTAAATGTCTTATCAGAGGAGGGGATAGTGTCCAAAATCTACAAAGAACTTATCAAACTGGACACCCAACGATCAAATAATCCAGTCAAGAAAAGGGCAAAAGACATGAACAGATATTTCCCCAAAGTGAACATTCAAAAGGCCAACAGACACATGAAAAATTACTCAATGTCACTCAGCACTAGGAAAATACAAATCAAAACCACAATGAGATACCACCTCACCCCAGCCAGACAGGAAACAACAGATGTTGGTGAGGACGCAGAGAAAGGGGGACCTCTTACACTTTTGGGTGGAAATGCAAGGTGGTGTAACCACTCTGAAAAAGAGTACAGAGTTTCCTTAAATAGTTGAAAACAGGGGCGCCTGGGTGGCTCAGTTGGTTAAGCTACTGCCTTTGGCTCAGGTCATGATCCCGGAGACCCGGGATCAGGTCCCACATCGGGCTCCCTGTTTGGCAGGAAGCCTGCTTCTCCCTCTCTCATTCCCCCTGCTTATGTTCCCTCTCTGGCTGTGTTTCTCTCTGCCAAATAAATAAAATATTAAAAAAAAAGTTGAAACAAAGTTACTCTGTGACCCAGCAATTGCACTACTGGGTATCTACCCTAAGGATACAGATGTAGTGATCCAAAGGGGCATGTGAACCTGAATGTTTATAGCAGCAATGGTCACAATAGCCAAACTATGGAAAGAAACTAGATGTCCACTGACAGATTAATGGATAAAGAATATGTAGTATACATATATGATAGAACACTACTCACCATCAAAAATGAAATCTTACCACTTGCAATGATGTGGATGAAACTAGAATATATTATGCTAAGCAAAATAAGTCAATCAGAGAAAGACAGTCATCATGCGATCTCACTCATATGTGGAACTTAAAAAACAAAATAGTGGATCATAGGGGAAGGGAGGGAAACATAAATCAAATGAAATCAGAGAAGGAGAAAACAATAGGAAACTCTTAACCATAGGTATCAAACTAAGGCTTGCTGGGGGCGGGGGATGGTTGGAGAGATGAGGTAACTGAATGATGGACATTAAGGAGGGCACCTGATGTAATGAGCATGGGTATTATATAAGACTGATGAATCACTGAATTTTACCTCTAAAACTAATAGGACACTATATGTTAATTGAATTTAAATAATATAAATAAAAGAAAAAATAACTACATAAAAGAGAATGAGAGGAACCTAATAAAAATTAATAAAAGATGTTAAAGATTAAAAAAATAAAAACTAAAATGCTAATATCTCTGATCTATATGATAGAAGTGGTTAAGTCAGATTCTATTTCTGATGCCTCATTAAACTAATATGCTATAACAGTGACACTGCATGGGTGGAAGGAAGAAGACAGTTTTAGAGCTTTAGTTTTCTTGGAAATCAGTGTATAAAATATTTTGAAACATAAACTAGGAAAATATCACATATTGTATGAATATCATGTGCCTAGGCTGTATTATAAGGATCATCAGGCATTATATTATTGATTACTTATTTTAGCCCTATGAGGTCGCTAGTTATGTTCATTATGTTAGACATGATGAAAATGAAGCATCAAGTTCTTAAGTCAAATAACAAACTCAGTGAATATTTGTGTACCAAGAGGTACTGTTCAAATAACCTTCAAATAACTCTGTGAATAAGATACTGTATCCATCATATTTTCCAGGACAGGCAGCTGACACAGAGCAGTCATATAACTGACTCACAGGGCCAGAGTGTGCATTTAGATATTGCCGGGGAGAGGCCTGATTTCATTGCCAATGTCCTTAAACTTTCCTCCATACGACTTATTATCATTTACAAACTGAACAAGGACCCTGATGCAAGAATCTATATGATAATGTTTACCACCACCCAAAACCATAAGAATTTTGGCACAGTGGGGACAAAAAACTAGATTAGAAGGTAAGAAAGTACTCAGTTGTCCATCTATTTCCAAGTATTTTTCTTTTACAAAAAAGGTTCTCTGTCTCATGAAATATAATGAGAAAAAAATCCCCATGGTAGGTTGGGTTCTTGTTCAATAAAACCACATTTCCTCCACCTGAACACTTTGAACGGAGTAAACCCTGCCTGCAGAAAATCAATGATAAATTTGACCACGTGAGTTGTATTCACAGCATAATGTGAGTGTTAATGTGATAGCTTATGAGTTCACAGTCCAGGCATGAAAAAGCATGTATCTGGTGGCGCCTGGGTGGCTCACTTGGTTAAGCGACTGCCTTCAGCTCAGGTCATGATTCGAAGACCCGAGATCCAGCCCCACATCGGGCTCCTTGTTTGGCAGGAAGCCTGCTTCTTCCTCTCTCATTCCCCCTGCTTGTGTTCCCTCTCTAGCTGTGTTGTTCTCTGTAAAATAAATAAAATCTTAAAAAAAAAAAAGCATGTATCTCCTAGCTGCTAATCTCTGCTATATCATATATCGTGTAGCTGCTCTTCAAAGTTAAAATACATCAAAATGGTCTGAGCTGAATCTGTAGTCTGGAGCCAAGCCCAGGCATGCCAAGGCTCAATCAACTAAAACCCAGCTAAAGCATAAGCTGGTGAATGGGAAATAAATGCTTGTATTCCAAGGTCAATGCAATTTGGGTTGTTTGTAACACAACCTCAGCATTTACATATTATATGATTTTATTTTGAAGATTAATATAATTTCTCTAATGGAGTATAGGGTTTCAGTACAGAGAGTATAAAGTAAATGTGTAGGGGCGCCTGGGTGGCTCAGTCAGTTAAGCATCTGCCTTATGCTCAGGTCATGATCCCAGGGTCCTGGGATTGAAACCTGTTCCCTCCATTCTGGCTCTCTTTTCAGTGTGGAGCCTGCTTCTCCCTCTGACTGCTGTTCCCCACGCTTGTACTCTCTCTCTCTGATTCAAATAAATAAATCTTAAAAACTTAATATTTGCAAAACATTTTTGTCTATATTCAAAGAGAGATACATGTATATGAGGTATGAATTTTTTTGCAAGTAATAGTCAAGTTCAATCTCTCTCCCTCTTGTCATTGAACTAGGGTAGAAATATCTGAATCATTATCAAATTACTAAAGTTGTTCCTGAATTACAGCAATAATAAGTTGTTTGACCCACACAAATATGTTTAACTTTCATCTTCCTTTTCTTCATTATTTAACATTTTACTGTTTACATCAAAGTATTTTCTAGCCTGGGTAAGAGCAACTGAAGTGGGAACTTGGGGCATTTAATGAAACAAGATGTCTTCTAAAATATCTGAAATCGAGGTAAGGAAAATACCACACCAGAAAAAGTAGTAAAGGACACTGTTTATTAATGATTGAGAAGAAACCAGTCTCTACCTAAAAAAGAAACCAATTTGATAGTGCTGGATTAAAGTGATTCAGAAGATAGCTGCTTATTCCATTCTCTGGGACTGGCAGACAGATATGAATGGCACTTACAGAGTGATCCTGAGGATGTTGCAGGATAACCCTAAGTGCCTGTTAACAATTTAGTATTCTCAGCTCTAAATCTACCCATCCCTCTGTGCCCTGTTCTCAGATAGTGGAGCTGGATCCTATAAACTTCTCTCCCTGTCAGCTCACATATAGTTGACTTCTGTTGATAAAGGCCATAGAGAGACACCGCAGCAGACCAGGCTCGTCTTCCTGGTTTCATAGTGTTTTTAGAGTGTTTGGTTGCTATGGCTTGGTTGCCAACTGCATGCAGTCAGGAAGTCCTGTGTATTCAGTCTCCAGCAAGTCCCAGTCAAAGTTTCCTGCCTTCTACTTTGTGACCCCTACAGGGGTTCTTCCTGTGTCCCAGTCACAGCCCAAGATCCATCCTCACCCAGGTCAGCCTGTGGACTGTGGAGCTGCTCTGTCCCAGGTCAACGCAGTGAGCATGTCTGCCATGAAGTTGTGTCGCTACGTTGTCTTCAATGACATCTGACTTCCATCTTCAGAGTAGATATGGCTTTCCAGTGATGTCTCCCTTGGCTACTCTCCTTTAGCCCTAGGAAATTCCTTATGATTTTCTTCATTTTAACGGTTTTCCCTTACAAATAGCTACTAATTGTTTACATCGTTCTTCCTCTGGTTTCTCTTTCTGAGTCAAATCTGATGGATAATCTTGCCACCTAGCATTGTTGGACTCTTATTTGCAGCCTTTTTTAAGGGCGAGGACAAATCAACTCATTTGGAAATATGAGTGGATTGATGACCTTATTGAAAACTTTATAATAACAGTGTTTGTTATTATGATGTGTAATTTATCAATAATTTACAAAGCAAAAGAATAAGAAATGCATAATATGAACCTGAGTATGTATATTTTAAATTCATATAAATAAAAATTGAAAAAACTGTTGTACAGCACCAAAGGCAAATTTGGACTTTGTGTGATTATGATTCATGACTGCAGATTTCTCCTTGGTAACAAATGATCCATTCTAGTGAGTGATGCTGATAATGGGAGAAGCCACACATATATGCAGACAGGGACAAGGTACTATAGCTCTGTACCTTCTTAATTTTGTTGTGAATCTAAAATTGTTCTAAAGGTAGTATCTGAAAAATACCCGAGGAAATAATTGCATGCGTTTTGAAGAAAAGTGAAATATCTTCTTTATAGATGGTAAGGTAGCATTATACCAAAATTAGGCAACAAAAATGTCTAATGCTTACAAATATATGCTTTTTTTTCTGAGCAGTTGTCAAAACAACTTATGTTTGAGTGAAATTTGTAAAATGGACAAATCTTGTCACTCTCTGAAGAAAGTGATGACCTGAAATTCAGAGAATTATATCTCGTTACTCTTAAAAATACAAACCACAATACTTTGAAGAATAAACAGTTAATTTCAACTAATAGTTCTACATCTAAATCTGAATATTTCCCGGTCATTCTTCTATGAGAACACTTTAACAATTGTGTTATAGACTTGTTCCCATACTACACTTCTTCTTTGTAAGATTACTCCTCTTAAGGCATAAAACACAAACATTTTCAAGAAACTTACACTTTAGGAAAGAAGGCCCAGGTTGTTGGACACAGAGGTGAATTAATCTTGATATTCTGAGGACGTCTACTAGCCCATGAAGAAAAAATGAGGTGGCCAAACAAACACTATGAGAAAACAATTTTTTAAGAAGTCAAATACAAGCTCTTACTTGAATTTGTAATAACAACCACAGTTATTTTTTCCTACTTTATTGAATCTTTCTCATTTTATTATAGTGTTACACACTGAACAAGTTATAAAAATATCTTAGTAGGAGTCAATGAAGAGGACAAACTTACAAAGATAACAATTTCAGGGTTTTGATAATTTATCAAAAGTTAATATTATTTTATGAAGTATCTATTATTGAACAACTCCTAGAGATGCACATAAGCAGCAGCACATCTGCAGTCTTCTTGCCCAGCACTGCTCCCTTGCCTCCCCACCTGCCCACCAGAGCTCAGTGATCTGGAAGCTTGTAGTTCCACCATTTAGAGAAGCTGCAGAAAACAATGGTGCTGGTGCTGCAGGGGAAACTCAATTAGGAGTGGGGGAAGGATGGAAATAGCCCGTTGACTTTTCAGCTCAGAGTGTTATTGCTTGGTAATGCATGAGGAAAATGCATCTGATGACTAGTAAGAGGTTGCGGTCTTTTGTCAAACACTGTGACCCCCATAAATACAAGGGGGTGATGCCCTTAGTGAGAATACAACATGAGTTGACATGAGCTCTCTACACACTCCTGGCTGATGGAAGAAAATATGGGCATGGAGAGAAAATCAGGATGATCCCAGTAGTAAGTGAAAGGTGAAGGAGACATGAGAATGATATGCAAATTGTAAGCACTCCCCTCTCACACTCACACACACACACACACACACACACATCACATGGCAGAGGGTACAAGCCCTACTGACTTGAGGTCTTTGAACACAATTTTTAAAAAACTTGTGAGGTTCATCTAAGCTACAAAATCACAAAGGCAATCCCTAGGAATGTAGGCTATAAAATAAAAATTAAAAATAAGAATTTGGAAACATTGGGGTGCCTGGGTTGCTCAGTTGGTTAAGCGACTGCCTTCGGCTCAGGTCATGATCCCGGAGATCCAGGATCAAGTCCCACATCGGGCTCCCTGCTCAGCAGGAAGCCTGCTTCTCCCTCTCTCACTCCCCCTCTTGTGTTCCCTCTCTGGCTGTGTTTCTCTCTGTCAAATAAATAAAATCTTAAAAAAAAAAAGAATTTGGAAACATTGAACAAAAATATCAGCAGGCAGTTTATAGGGGAGAAGGCCTTGCTGTAAAGTGTATGCAACTTACCAAAAATATAAATTAAGACTATGAAACAAACTGAATGTTAATTAAACTATATTACCAAAAATATATTTATCTAAAAAAAAAAGATGAAAAGGCACTGCCAAATGTCTTTTATACTAAGGGAAAGCATTAGGTCAATATAAACATCTACTGCTACTGGGAAAATGTGTTACATTCATTAGAAAACAGCATTTTAGAGTACTGTGTATAAATATATGGAAATTATATGGGGTTCCTGGTAGCTCAGTTGGTTTAGCTTCTGCCTTTGGAGCAGGTCATGATCCCAGAGTCCTGGGATCAAGCCCCGCACTGGGCTCTCTGCTCCGTGGAGTTATCTCTCTGCACTTCCCTCCTGCTTATACTTGTGCTCTCTGTCTCTGTCTCTCAGTCTCTCTGAAATAAATAAATAAAATCTTAAAAATATAAGTATATGGAAATTATAAATAAAACAGTACAGATAATTAAATGAGCATATAAAATGGCAGCAATAGAGCAAATTGGAAATA
>PITA01027807.1:0-20368 GCA_004023965.1 Spilogale gracilis | reverse complement strand
GCCAGGGCGGGTCCTCGCCGGAGCTCGTCCCTGCTCGTTGGCCGGCTGTAGGTCTTCTCTGGAGAGGCGTCGGCTCCAGTCCTCCGCCCATCTTCGAATCAGGTTTTCTTTTATCGGTGAGATTTAGGACTTCTCCATATATTCTGGAAACTAAGCCCCTATTCGATGTGTGACATGCAAACATTTTCTGCCCACGGTTTCTAAGTGAAGGTTTTCATTAAGTAATTAAAGCACATACCCAAATTCTGCCGGAATTCAGACTTCAGTCCGATTTGAAGCAGCTGGTTTTCAAACAGCACACCATTATTTTTACAGACAAACCTAGGGTACAGGGACAGAGTGTGAGTCCCTCAGGGCCACCCAGTGAAAATACAAACATCTGTTTTGAAAAAGAGTTTAACAAACAAAAAGGCCAGAAAAACCTCTATGGAACTCACAGTAAAGTTAAGATAGAAAAGTACTGTAGAAAATAAAAAGTGCGGGGCTCTGCCCTCCGTGAATGCACTGACCCCCACCCCAACACGCACATCCCTGGGCCCACACGCACCCTCAGCCCGGACCTGATGCAGGGCGCTGGCCACAGCTCTAGGGGGGCCACCAGAATAGCAGGCAGGCTACTACAGGAGATGCTCACCCCCATGGATGGTTAGTGTCTACACCCCACGGGGGCCCAGGGTTTGGCTCTACACAGAATCACGAGAAAATAAAACAACCTGTGTTTTCATTTTGCCTGTACTTATCTCAGAGGAGCTTAAAGTGCCCTGGCCTCCTCTACTACAAATAACAATTATTCGGTGAATTGGGACCAAAAGAAGGGATGAGGGTAGGAGAGGTGCAGTACAGTCACTGAGGCAGCAAGAGCCAGCCCTGCTCCCCGGCCACCTACTCTGGGGGCTCCCCAGTCCGCACAGGAAGGAGAAGGCACAGTCCAGAGTAGGGAGTGGGGCAGGCGGGCAGAAAGAGCACTGCCACATGGAACCCTCCATGACATCCAGGGGCAGTGAGACAGACACTCCCTGGCAGCAGTCCTATGCCCCGAAATCTCCGAGTCCAGTTGTGCTAATGGCCTGAAGATGCTCAGAGCCAGCAGCCCCTGCCCTCGTCCTGTTTTGTGCAGAGGTGCCTGCAGGTGCGCCACTGAGGTTCAGGTGCTGCTAGCATGCATGCACGACCACCCGCCCGGGGCACTGTCACGGCCGCCCTCATGTGGAGGAAGCAGCAGCAAAGATGGCTGGAGGCATGGTTCATCCAGCAATGGCTGGGCCTGGTCTGCCACAGGACCCACTCGATGGAGCTGTGCTCCCCTCAGTCCCCACAGCTGCCCTCCTGCCTCGTCCAGCAGCCCCATCTCAACAACAGGCTCTCTGCCCAGTTCAAGCTGCCCGCGCTGCACACGAAGCCTCAGAAGGCACAAGGCAGCCCGTTCAGTATGCTCAACCTTCCTCCACGACACGCCTGAGCTGTGCGTGACCTGCTGCCCTAGAACTGATCCCAGGGACCAGGCTGCAGGGCTGCTGGCCCACATGGCCGCAGGGCCGCTGCTCCACGCACAGCCCCACCATGGACCTGGGGAGGGCCAGCCTGCTGTGCCCACCCCCAGAGGCAAGCCCTGCAGCGTCCATGGCCAGGCTGGCTGGGACTAAACCACTAGAAGTCGACATCTGTCAAGGAAGTGGCAAGGGCACCAATCTATGACCTGAGAGGCGACAGTCAGTCCCTAGTTGGATGGTGAACTGTGAAGGGCCGCCCCGGGCACGACCTGACCCTGTGCTGCCACCGTGAGCTGTACTCGCCCTGAAACACCCACACCTCCCCCACACCCACCCGCCCTTTGCAGCAGCAAAAAGGCCCCGACGGCCAGGATCCCCCACTTCAGACAGCACCGCGCTCCCAGCCCCCACCCCAAGCCCTGTGAGTGGCCCAGGTGCCGTGAGGGCCTACACACACACAAGGGCCAAGAAGGTCCGGTGACACCCCTGCCCCAGATCACTGCCCAGAACAGGCCGTCCAGTGTAGAGCCCAGCGCTCGCCCCAGGCCTTGCAACCTGGGGTGTACAGCACTTTTCAATCTCCCAACTCAGCACTTCTAGAAGCCACAGACCGTAATGTGCACGCATCCAAACCCGCCTCTCATCACCTTCAACAAGCATCAGGAAGTAAGAATTCGCATGCTATACAAACACCGAGAGACAGGAAAACTGCAAAACCACGAGAACCCTGCTGCTGTCATCGTGACACCCAAGGACAAGGGGCCGCTCTGTGAAGACACTCCTCTCCATCTGGCCAGCCCATCCACACACCCAGGCCAAGCCCTCCCACACCTCCTCGCTGGATTTAAGGCCAGCAGAGACACAAGGGAAAGCAAGCAGACAGGAAGAAGGTACAGAACCATACAGCAAAGAAAGCAGGAAAGAAAACATGCTGGGCAGGGCAGCATGATGTCCGTGTCCTGAAGATGGGAAGAGTGGCCACGTGGAGGGCTCAGGAGAAGCGCAGCTCCATGCACGGTGGGGGAGGGATGTCTTGATGAGGCGACACGGGAAAGCAGGGAAGATGGGGCTGGTGGAGGGCAGGATGGCAGCGCCTTGGGACAGACAAGACTGGGATAAAGCAGGATGGTGCAGCTGAGGGGTGTGTCTTAACAAAAAGGGCAAGATGGGCGCCTAAGAGGCACACATACAGATGGGCTGACATCAGGGCTAGGAGTGGCATGGCCGGATGACAGGGTGCAGAGCACAGAGAGAATGAAAGGCCAGCCCTACAGTTTCACCTGATCTTCTTCTTGAGAAACTTAGCTACCTCTCTCCAGTGAGAACTGACAGTCCATGACAGTGTGGGGCTTGTTCCAGAGCAAACCCGCCGAGCCCATGAGCTCTGCAAGTGAGGAGCCTGGGTAGTAAGGACTGAGGCCCCCTCCGATCAGCTGGCGTAGACTGTGGGCCCCGGGCAGGGGTCAGAAGCTGAGAGAGCCCTACTCTTGAGGACATGAGAGACCGACTACCTGGCAAAGTTGTCTTCAGAGCCGGGAGCCAGTGGCGCGACCGCGGAGGGTGAGTCTGAGAACACGTCCACAAGCAGCCCGCCGGAGGAGGGTGGGGGGCCCGCAGGGGCAGGGGGTGCGGCCCCCAGACCCAAGAGGTCTGCCGATGGAGAAGGCGTGGACTGGAAAATAGGGAAGGAGAGGGTCAGCGGGGAACGTTCAGGCATGCCGAGGCCAAGCAGGTACAAGCGTCTGCCCCCCCACCCCCCCACCCACAGCTCCCACCAGGCTGTGCTGGGAAAGCATCCAGCACTTGTGCGGGGGCTGCACCCCAGGATCAAGCTGGAAGCCCACAGCTGGAGGATCAGTCACAATCTCACACGACTGGAAAAAGAGCAACCTTTTTTCATGAAGATTATCTGAACAGGGAAAACAGTTCTGAGAACCCTTTTGCCACGAAGGAGGTCAGAAAGAATCGAGGCCTCATATGCATGGTCAAGCTTCCGAACTGGCAGCGAGCTTGAGGGACGAGTCAGCAAGCCACTCAAGATGTGCTCTCAGTCTACCTGTGTGCAAGTCTTACTGAGTCACACAGGAAAAAACACACAAAACAACCTACAGAACAGACTTTCATTTTTGATGCTTGCTTTCTGATCCTAGGCAGAAGACAAAGAATAAAACTATGGGGGGGGGGTTGCTGCCCCCCAAAGCACTCACCCAGCCGAGGCATATACTCCGGCCCTGCACCTGGGGGGGTCCGCTTACCCCTGGGGTAGAGCCACTGGGCCTTGAGGACTTGTCTGGAATGACTTTTCAATGTCCCACTGAACACTCATGAAGGCACAAGTCAGTCTGCAATGATCTGAGACTACATCCTGTTGCCATTTTACATTGGTACATTCCTATTTTGCTGGGTTTTATTTTATTTTTAAGATTTTATTTATTTATTTGAGAGAGAAAATGAGAGAGAGAGCATGAGAAAAGGGAGGGTCAGAGGGAGAAGCAGACTCCCTGCCGAGCAGGGAGCCTGATATGGGACTCGATCCTGGGACTGCAGGATCATGACCTGAGCTGAATGAAGGCAGTCGCTGAACCAACTAAGACCCCCCGCCCAGGCGTCCCCGTATTAACATGCACTCGTCTGTTCAGGAACGCAACTACCTGTGAGCTGAAGGAGGCCACGTGGGCAACCAGCCTGGGCGCTAGCCGGTCACGTCGCAGGCAAGGCCTCTGACTGCCACCTGCTCCCAGCGTGGCCATACTGCACCAGTGACACGTGAAAGTCAGTGTGTTTATGTTAGTACAGATAACTGCTCATTTCTCTTTCATATTTAGACTGTTACACTGAATCTCTGAAAAATTTTATGTGTCAGTAGGTGATATCATGTAGGCATTCCATTCCTATATAAAGATAAAGGAGGCATCACAAAACGTGTCCTGCCAAGAGGGTGTGGGTCTGACGGGGCTGAGAACCCTGTTCTGCATGGCGGCCCCTCTTTCCTGGGGCTGGGGGGGACGGGGGGTGGAGCACACAAAGACCGACCCTGCAGGGGGGCTCCTGGCAGAGTAGATGGGCGGGCTTCTCAGTAAAGGGAAGGCCGAGGAGACGAGAGGCATCAGTCACACGGGCCCCCAAAGAAGGGATGGGGACCACAGAAGAGCTGTCGTGAGAAGGACTACCGAAAGTTCTGCAACATCAGGAAGGGTGTGGATGTGACTTCTCCAGGTGGCTCCTGGCGCTCACTGCACCTGTGACAGTGCTCCTGGGAGCTCCTCACGACACTGCTTTACTAGCACTGTAGTTGTAGGAGTATGACCATGTGAGAGGCACCGAATTATGCAAGGAAGGCGACTACCACAGCTGAGCCACCTACAGCCTAATGGGGATTATTCCCCTCCTGGCACCTACTGCAAGATCTTTACCACTAGGTTCCTGAATAATGGTTCAAATGTTTGTTTTAAGATTTATTTCAAAGAGACAGAGAGAAAGAAAGAAAGAAAGAAAGAAAGAAAGAAAGAAAGAGAGAGAAAAGAGAAAAGAAAAGAAAAGAAAAGAAAAGAAAAGAAAAGAAAAGTCAGTCCTAAGGAAACTCCATGCCAAGGACAGAGCCTGACATGGAGCTCAATCCCACAACCTTGAGATCATGACCCAAGCCAAAACCAAGAGCCAGACGCCGAACCAACTGAACCACACAGATGCCCCAATTCAAATGTTTTTGTTTGTTTTTTAAGATTTTCCTTATTTATTTGTAAGACAGAAACCACAAGGTGGGCCAGAGGGAGAAGGAGACTCCCCACTGAGCAGGGAGCCCCACATGGGCTCGATTCCAGGACCCCAGTATCATGATCTGAACCAAAGTCAAACACTTAACCAACTGAGCCACCCAAGTGCCCCCAAATCTTTTTTTTTTTAATTTTTCTCAAGATTTTATTTACTTATTTGACAGAAACACAGCTAGAGAGGTAACACAAGCAGTGGGCCTAAGAGAGGGAGAAGCAGGCTTCCCACAAACAGGGAGCCCAACGTGGGGTTCAATCCCGGGACTCCGGGATCACAACCTGAGCCAAAGGCAGACGCCCACCAACTGAGCCATCCAGGTGCCCCCCAAATGTTTCTCACAGAAAATCTTTCGTCTAGGGGTGCCTGGGTGGCTCAGTCAGTTAAGTGTCTGACTCTTCATTTCGGCTAAGGTCATGATCTCAGGGTTGTGAGATCAAGCCCCATGTTGAGCTCTGCGCTAGACACGGAGCCTGACTGAGATTCTCTCTCCCTCTGCCCCTCTCCACCCCCTCACCAAGCACACAAAGGCACACTCTCTCTCAAAACAATTTTTGAAAATTTTTAAAAAGATTAAAAAAAAGAATCTTTTGTCCAATTAGGTCAAAATGCACCCCAACATTAAAACGGAGGGCAAGCAAGGCTGTTCTGTTGGGAGGGCCCACCTGGACAACCGCCCCCCCCCCCAGACCCCTGGGCAGGCCTGCCCCAAGATAGTTGTGTCGAGACCCACCACCTCTCTGCTGCCCCCTCCTCCTTCCAGAAGTCAGGGAGACCTTCCCAGGGGGGTCTGCCTGACACTCATCACCACAGATTAGCTGCCCACACCTTGCCGGCCACACAGGAGGAGTGAGAACAGCAGGAAGACTCCCACTGGCCTACACAGTGAGTGTCGGCTCCAAACTCTGCTACCAGCCAGAAAGCCCCAGGTGCCCCAGGCAGTCTCCAAGCTGTCACCAGAGAAGGCCCTGGCGTCACACGAGATGCTTGCTGTGCACACTCACCAAGCACAGACGAGCAACTGGGGGGCACTGAGGTCAAGGACCCAAAGAGAGCACATACTTCCAGCCTGGTCTGTGACCCTGAGTAAGAGGCAGTCTGACCAATACCACACCACGGTAAAACACACTATTTCCACGTAAAATCCGGACATCTCAACACCACTCTGAGGCAGAGCCTCCCCTCCGCAGTGGGAAGGAAGATTAGAGGAGACTTGCAGCCCAGAGGGACCCCTCCCCCCTTTTCTGTCCTGCTTCTCCTGCCCCCTCTGGAGGGGTCTCTAATCAAATCCCCAACCGTCGGAGCCCTGAGAACAGATCCCCACTCTCATGACCGTGACACATGCACAGTGCTGCTGGTTCTCAGAGGGCCATCTGCTCACGACCACAAACGTCTACTCGCCAAGCACCCACTGGCCGCCACCACTCAGAGCCAAGCAGAGAGCCCACAGCCTGAAGTTAGCCTGGGAGAGAGACTCCCTCCTCTCCAGCCCTGACAACGTGCCCTAACAACTTGTTAAATCTTACCACACTTGCCTTCTTACAGTGGGGCTCACCACTCACATCCAGCACCAGAAAGGGGGCCAACAGATGCCCAAGGGCCACAGCCTAGACGAAGCTGGGCAAACCAGGTGGGGCCCATGGCCTGGTAATATGCACGGCCCTCAAGAAAAATCAAGAATCAAACAAGGAGAGACTCCCGACAAACACTGAGAGTAGACATCAAAGCCCACCTCCTGTGCCCCACGTGCGTGCCCGGCTGGCGCCAGCGCTGCAGGAGAGGAAGGTGCGGGCTGCCACCCGAGGCCCAGCCCCACGCTGCACGGGGAGTGTCTGTCTCCAGACAACAGCACCGCCAGAGGAGCCAGTGCCCCCAGCACCGTGGGAGAGCCCGAAGTGATGCAGCACAAACGCCAGCTCACACACAAGCCTGCGAGCCCACTGCCTCCAGAACCAGGCCTCACCAACAAGTGTCTTCGCAGCTGGTGTGAGGGGAGCCGGTCAAGGCCTTCAAGACTCGGGTCCACTCTGTGCCCAGGGGATAGGTGCAGAGGCATAGAGTTTTGAAAAGCCATCCCTGTTAAATTACTCAGGGACAAAGGAATGATGACCACCAGGAAAAAGGCATGTATTTATCATTCACTGCAAAACCAATGCATGAAATTTAGCCGTCAGAAACCACAGAGCAGGCATCACAAGGTAACACGCCAGAAGGTTCAGACTAAAGAAGACACCTCCAAAAAGAAAGCATCAGGGCTCAGGCGACTGCTGTTGCAGCGGGGACCTCAAGTCGGGGAGGAGGAGGACTGAATATAGGGCTCATGGCAGGGTGGGCGAGCTCGGCTCGAGGGTCAGACAGTCGATGGGGACACACAAGCTGCCCCACCAAGGAGAACCAGGGCTCAGACATAAGCACGCTCCTGACACGCAAAGGCCGTGGTCTGCCTGCACAGGGGCACACATCCTCTCTGACACTCCTCCTCACAAAGGCCACCTGATATGCTGGTAGGTATCAGTCACGTCACCGGACCAAGATCCCAGAGAGGAAACAAAGCTCTCCAGGATCCCTTCCACAAGGGACAAGCAGAGAACCCACACTTCCGAGGGGCCAGTCCCAGTGCCCAAGCAGCAGCTGTGTGGCAGGGCTGGTGTGCAGGCACTCACAAAAACTTCCACTCCAGTCGGGAAAGGACAAGAAACAAATACAGCTCTCAGAACGTCTCCCACCTGACAAACATCAAAAGACATGTTTTCATTTATATATGACTATTTCACCATGTCACACAGAAAAGAGAAATTGATTCTGACCCAAGTCACTACTGAAAACCTCCAAGAACAGCATGAGGTGGGTCAGTCTGCTCTAAACCAACAAGAAATAGCTGGACAGGCCTCCTACACAAGACAGCCCTGCAGAAGTGAGTGTGTCGTCTGAGCCAAAGTCAGCACACAGAGGAACTGGCAGTGGACTCCGGACCCAGGACAGAGATCTGAAGGATGTTCTAGAAGATGGGGCACAGGTGTCTGAGTGAAAACAGCTTTTGGAGGTTACAGACAAAGGAGAGGAGAAGACCTAGGCTTGGTCCCGCTGCTTCATTCTTGGCACACACCGTCATACGTAACACAGAATTCTCCTGAACAGGCAAATGCTCCACTGGCCTCAACTCTCAGGGACCAGGCGCTCCAGGGGCTGGTGCGGGGCACTAGCAGCAGGAAGGCACCCACCGTGGCGCTGGTCGGAACAGGCTCAGGGCCCCCATTTACATCGGCGCTCCTCTCCCGCTTGGCCTCCTCCAGGTCCGTCACTGTGTTTGGGCCCTTCTTCTTCTTGAGCTTGGCCAGGATGGAAGACTCCCGCTCCGGAAATGGTGGCATCTCCTCCAGGACAGTGGCCTGGAGAAAGGAGTCCCAGGTCACCAGAGCTCCAGGCCTGAGGCATGTGACAGCGCAGCGGGGAGAGAGAGCAGCCGGGGCCTACCAGGATGTCGGTGCTGGCCACGGTGCTGAGCCTCAGGTACTCCACAGCCCGCTGCTGCAGCTCTACGTCCGCGTTCTTCAGCTGGCTGTCGCTGCGCAGCACGTCTTGAATGGTGGTCTTCACCTCCGGGAAGAGGTTCACAAACTTGATGTAGGTGGATAAGAGCAGCGCCCTGGTGGGGACGCTGCACAGATGAAACTTGGAGTGCAGCAGGTTGAACTGGATCAGGGGGCTGTGGGGGGCAGACGGGGGCAGACAGGGCACTGGGTCAGAGGGCTGTGGGGGCGCAGACAGGGCATTGGATCAGGGGCTGCGGGGCACAGAGAGGGCACAGGCAAGGCAGGGGCACGTCATCCCTCGTCCCCCATGCCTCATGCGCACCGCCAGGCACCCAGGCCACTCACCGACAGGGAGGAGGAGGAGGAGCAGCTCTGGGAAAAGGACCCACACTGGGCCAGAGCCACCCCAGGAAAGCAGAAGAGCGTGCCACCAGGCATGCACCTCCAACTCCGGACTGAGCGCAAACCCCCCTCCAGTCAACCAAAACCCCCATCTGTACAGCTTGAAGGAAAGCGAAAACAGTTACCCAGAGCAGAAGTGCGCTCTCTCTGGCTGTCTCAACAAGCAGGTTAGGACCCTCACGAGCCTCCACTCTACCCAGGGTCACCGCCACAACGCAGTGCCCGACCAACTCCTGGGGGCTCTCTCACCTGGATCTTGGGTCACCGGCTATCAAGTTTCCAAACTCCCCCAGGATGTAGCCACCCACTTTGACCAGGTTCTCATGGCACGCCGGAGCCTGAAGAGCCTGAAAGATAGGGAGCCCGCTGAGCCCAATGCATGGGCGTCCCCCACGGGTCAACGAGCTGAGACACAGCTGTAGCAGGGTGGCGGTAGTCACGGCGATGCACCAAAACCAAACAGGACACCGGTCACTTTCTGTGTGTTAGTGCAGGCTCCCAGCAGAGGCTCTGGGGGACCGTCCTGGTTTTCAAATCCACCTCTCCCTTGGCTTTCTGCCACTTCCACAGCTATGTCAGCAGCAGGGGAGTCCCTGAGGCAGAGATGTGGCCCGTCCCGGCCCTCGAACAAGGGCTGTGCTCCACTCGGGGCCCAGGGGGCACGTGCACACCAGCATCCACCTGGGGTCAGGCACCCCTCATCAATGGAGCCCAAGAACCACACCACAGAGACCTGCACATACCGGAGACGCGGCTCCGGCAGAGGAAGTGTCCACAGCACGAGCTGAGACCTCCCAGAACAGCAGGCAGGAGACACACGGACGGCCAGTAACACCCACCAGAACCGCTTTATCCAGAGGCGGGCATCTGGACCATACCTCAAACACTGTCTTGGCAGCATAGCCCTGCACGTCGTCCCGGTTGATGACAATCTGAATGACGCGGTACCACACCTCTTCACTCACATAGTCACCAGCAATCCGGATCAGGTTCAGGATGGTGTCCACGTACCACGTGTAGTCCACGGCATACTTCTCCGCCAAGATGGCAGCCTTCAGCACCTGCAGAGGGCGGCTGCTCAGGGCAGGTGCTCCAGGCCCCACGGCGGTGATGACAGCATCACATGCTGCCCCACATCAACTCCAGGGCTTGGGAAGGACCTACGCATGTGCCAAAGCTTAGGGTATGCAAGAATCTTCCACCAAGTTCTCAGTGAAGCCCAGAAAGTTAAGATTTGCAGACTTAACTGGGGAAAGCCAGACTGCCCTCCAGGAATAGACTCAGAGGAACACGGTTTAGGAAAACATGCCGCAGGATCGGGTCATGGCTGCAGGAGGGCACAGCAAGCCACGCCCTGCTCTGCCGTCCAGCCGTGGCCCAGGCAGCCCTGGCATGGGTCCTCCTCCCAGCAGCCCCACCCTCTGAGCAGCAAGGCTTGCTGGGTCTCCTCCTGCTCTGGCCAGCCGTTCTCAATACTCCCCCCTCCACTCTACCTGGGAGACCACACCCACTCATTTACCCCCATGCATTCCAGGTGCTCTGTGGACCACACACACTGCCCTGGGGCAACAGCACTGCGCTACCCAAAAGCAGACCCTCACCCCCCCAGTCACCTCCGTGAGGCACTGAGCCCCCTGAACAGCATTAGCTGTCGACACTAGACCCTGTTCTTCATGCAGCTGCCCATTCCCACAGGCCCACAGTCCACCCTCGCACTCCTTTCCCTCGACTGTGCCCCCAGAGCCCCTGCAGGGCCTAGACCACCAGCCATGTGCTCTGCCCACCCTCTGGCATCCACACGGGCCCTCCACAGCGATCCCAGCATGTCATTCCAAAACTCACTCTGCATCGCTGCCCTTGGATTTAAACCCTTTGGGCCCAGAGTTCACCCCAAAGCTGAGCACGCAGGGCCTCCCCCACCATCTCGACACGGGCCAACATCTTCACTGCCCCTGCCACACATGCCCCATGACAATGCCCAAGCCGCTCCCTGCTGGGGTCCAGAGCTCTGCCTCCACCAGTCCTCTCCATACTACCAGCAGGTCCGCCGTCCCACCTAGGACCTGCCATTTCTGTGCACCGGAAGGCCCCCTGTGAGCAGGGCAGCCGGCACACCCAGGTGTGGAAGCCCAGCAGCTAGCACGACCTCACGGCACATCCTCGGCACACCACGCCGCGCAGTTGAACGGAAAGAGCGCTGACCTGGAAACTGAGAAGGTTGGTCTTACTCCTCATTCGACTAAAGCTGGCTGAGGAACGAAGGTCACTCCTCATTCGAAAGGGAGTAAGAGCCAACAGGGAGCTGGCTAACATTCAAGACCTTAAAAACCAGAAGAACACGCCCAGCAGCGATGAGAGCCGAGCCCCCATGACTACAGTCCCCAGAGCAAGCAAGCGCCACCCCACAGGCCTCCAGCCCAGCCCTGCTTCCTGACCACACTCCAGACATCACCCCACCCACCCCACGCTCCCCTGCACATCTGTTCTTGATTCTTCCCCCCCTGTCCCTGCTGGCTCCCCTGCCGTACCCAAGCCCTCTTTCCTGGGTGGGCATGTACTCAGCACCAAGCTTAAGCCTTCTTTAAGCTGCTTCTCCAGGGCAGCCCTGCTCCTCACCGAAGCATAACCACATGGTAACTAAGCCGCGCCACTTACCACTGAAGAGCCAGCACCTGGCCCAGCCTGGCCACGGGGCCACCGCCATTATCTAAGGGATCCCCTATAAACCTGAGCGTCCGACTCTAAGCAGAGCCACATGCACCCGGAAGCTTGGCAACTGACCTCTGCACACACTCACGCTGAGCCCTCTGTGAATCACAACACACACTCGGGGCCCCGTGAGTATGCGGGCCATGGGCTACCAGAGCCTGGCGCACCCAATTCTGCACCACCATCAGCCTTCCCCAGGTCAGTGTGTGCGGGACCCTGACGCGCATTTGGTGGGCGCACCCACTTTGTTGATGGCCTAACGCTGGGCACAAGGGCTGCCAGCGGGAAACAGTGGCTATGCTCAACGTATCAGAGAGGAAGGAGCACATGCCCAGCACCTAAGCAGTAATTTCAAGGTTCAATCTTACAGACTTTTGCCGACAGTAATCTGAACTCGTGCTCACCTGAGTTGCAAAAGTATCTCACTGTGAGTGAGGGTCCCTGTTTGCTCAGGCTGTTTAAAGTCATTCCTGAAAGACTAAAAGGCTCCACTGAGAAGGCTGATGGGAAGCTAAAGCGAAGGGATCTCTCACCCACAACCAAGCAGGTTCCCAGGCAAGTGTGAGCACAGAACTACACACACTAAGGAAGACTGTGCTGGCGGCACGGCAGCCATCAGACTCACAATCTCTTCTCGGATGGAGTAGTCGGCCGTCTCCAGGTAGCTCAGCATCTCAGCCACAATCTGCTGGGCGTTGCTGCGGTCACACATGGCGTAGAGGAGGTCCACAGCCCGCTGTCGCACGCTCACATCCCGCTCCGTCTGGGGGCGTGAGGCACAATGTGAAAAGCCACTCAAGCAGACCATGAGCAGGGTGGCCAGGCCCCTGTGGCTCAGGCCCCCTCCTCCATCCCAATGCTCACTGCAGACTCTCCCTACTCCCCATCTAGATCCAGGAACCCCAATGTGCTCTGCTCGTGCAGACTCCCTCACTTGCACCCTTGTGCCCAACAGCTCTGGACTGCCGAAAACCAAGGCGCGACCCCGGAGGTAGGTCAGAGGCCTCTCTACTGTGTGGTCACTGACTGGCACCTTCCACATCACCTGGGAGCTTATCACAGTGCTGTCCTCAGGCCCCACCCCAGACCTGCTCTGTCAGCAATGCCGTCAGACCCCAGATGCCCCCTTGGCACAAGGTAACTTGGGAAGCACAACTGAACCGCCAAGCAACAGTAGGCAAGGCAAGGGTAAGTCTTTCTCACTCATGGCAGTTAGACCAGGACCAGCAGAATCCAGAACCAAAAAGCTGAGCTGTCAGCCCTTATGTGGCCTCTTGCTCAAAACACATCCCAAACATGCAAAAACACAAAGACCTGCTCTTAACTGCGAGCCTGGGCAGAACGAGGGGCTCCGCAGCAGCTCTGCCTGCCTCCGGCTCTCTGGCGCACCTCAGCCAGCACCGGTAACAGTGGGGGCGCCATGCTGTCCCACCAAGGGCAGCCGGCCTGCCAAGCCTGCTTTGGAGACTCTCAAAGACAGGTAATGGAAGGAGGCAGCTTCCACTTGACTCTTCCAACTCTGGAACTTTAATTCCTTAAGAAAGGGGAATTTTCTTTTGCAAAGGGTGAGTTTTCTCAGAGACAAGGACAAAATATTTTCTCCTTCTTCCAAAAAGAACTATTTGCATTGATTCAAACATCTACTGTGACTCGGCTCTATGCGAAACAGGACGCTCGGTAGTGCTCCAAGCTGACCCCACAGGCAGGGAGAGAACAATCGCCCAGGGCTCAAGTCCCGGAAGACAGAGCGCTTGCCTTCAGAGCGTTGATGACTGTCTCAATGTGCGTCTTGACCGCCTCGTGGGAGAACTCGGAGCTGGCCAGCGTGCACATGCTCTCCAGGGCCAGGTAGCGCAGGTTGGTCTCCCGGTGCTGCAGGAACTGGCCCAGCTGGTTACAGGCACGGACGAGCAGGTTGGGCTCACTGCATGGACAAAAGCGGGGTGGGAAGGCGTTCCTCAGCACGCGCCTCACAGACAGGGCCACTCACAGGTCAGCATGGCAGGTGGCACTCACAGCCAGCACGCTGCTGAAGGAAAACCTCGGGGCGCCCCACAACCAAGCCTTGAACTTAAACACTGAGGCTAGCAGAGCATCTGCTCTGCTCACTGCCGCCTCAAAGGCAGCATTCCAGCAGCTCCTAAGAGCCAGTGACCACACAGGCACGATCCTGAACCAAGCACCTCCTGAGCCTCGGTGCGGAGCTCACAGATGGAGCACTCAGGCCCTCGCCAAGGGGCCAGAGAGCTCATCTCAGCCCAAGGCAGCAAGCCCTGGCAAACGACGGAACAAAGGCCTTGCCCACGACAAGACTGACCCCGCGCCCAGACACAGAGGCACAAGGTCAGCGAGTGTTGAAGTACTGTTTCGCAAGGAGTTCTGGCTACGCTGCTACTTATTCTTGACTTTGCCCTCATGATGTTGTTGCTCTTTAAACATCTTCAATAACTGAGGCCAAAAGGCTTCCTCTGATATCAAAACTTTCATTTCGGGGCACCTGGGTGGCTCAGTTGGTTAAGCAACTGCCTTCGGCTCAGGTCATGATCCCGGAGACCCAGGATCAAGTCTCACGTCAGGCTCCCCGCTCTGTGGGAGGCCTGCTTCTCCCTCTCTCACTCCCCGTTTGTTTCCCCCTCTGGCTGTCTTTCTCTCCGTCAAATAAATAAAATCTTTAAAAAAAAAAAAAACAACTTTCATTTCTAACAGTTCCCCACCCTGCTGACACAGGACTCTCAGCAGGACTTTCTGTCCCAAGAAACTACATCTGTATAGAATTGCTGAGGTGGAAGACGGCTGGGAGAGGGTCCACCACGCCTCCTGAGCCCCCAATCTCAGGCGGGGGGAGGGGGGTGCGGCGTGCGGCAGTCTGCAGCTGTGGGCACCCAGGTGGCATCTCGCACGGCCCCACCCGGGAGCCGCACCACCATGCTAATGGGAACTCTAAAACAAGGCACCCTTCGTGAGGCCACAAGCAGGGAGTCAGACTACGGGACTCCAGGAGCGGAGGAGAAAACGCAAGGAAGCAAACCATTCAGCTGTCCACCAACTCCCTGTGTGCACTGGCCCACTCCCTGGAAAGGCCTCAGACCAACACCGAGGGTGGGTGTATCACAGGAAAGCTGACTGGCACCCGCCCTTGTCCTTCTGGTAAGGTTATGGGAGAAACCAGGCAGGACCAGGGTGCCCAGGAGGAAGAGCAAAGGCCCTGAGGGAAAGCCAGGACCACAGCAAACAGGGCGGAAGTTCTGAAGCCAAAAAGAACAAAAAATCCTGGAGGAAAGCGGAGAAAAAGAGACCGCACAGGGAGCCCACACCCGTCTGAGGAGGGCAGAGGCAATGTGTCCGCATCGGGAAACAGGTAAGCAGGCCTGACGTCGAGGAGACAGGGCAACCACACGTGTTCAAAAGGGACACGTCCTCCCTATGGGGGCAAGGCCCAGGGAAGGAGAGGACGGCCCACTGCTCACCCACCTATCATGGTGAATGATCAGGCTGATGGCCTCGAAGAGCACGGCGTTCTTAGCGTTGGAATGCTGCACTTTCTTGGACTTTGGTGGTTCCTGGGCTTTGTTCAGAACCGTCTCCAGGCACTCGGTTAGGCGACCTCGCACTGCAGGGTCTTCTGGGCAAGAAAGAGCGCCATCAGGCCAGGCCCCCACACCCGCCGGCCCTCCCAGCCATAGCACCTCACGACCAGGGGGAGACAGCTGCACGAGTTCCTGGTCCAACTGCGGAGCTACTTAAAATGAGAGGATTTAATAGCTAGGGTAACTACCCATATTTTTAATGCAGATAAGACGCACAACACTTTTGCTTCATTACAGATGACAAATCTAGAGAAAATAAAATCTCAGAGACACAGACAAAACACAGAATATAAAAGTTTGAAAGACAGGGGCAAAAGATCTTTTTCTCCACCTTCATTCCCAACAGATACAGAGAAAATGTTACCAAAATAAAAAAAAAAAAGCAAAAGAAACATTTAAAGTTCTAATCAAACCAGAAAAAAAGAAATAAAAGACAAAAAAGGAGTAAGAAAGCAGTAAAAGTATCAGAATATCATAAACAACCTGTCCACCAAAACCGCCAGCACGTCCAGGGCACCGCAAGCCCAGCTGCTGGAGAGCAGAGCGGAGCTGAGGACAAGTGCAGCAGGGGGCCAGCAGGGCCCCCCAGGAGCAGCGCCCAGGGCTGGGGCTCAGAGGCCCGAGGGTGAGGGACTGGCAGTAAGAAAACTGCAGCCACGCCCACAGACAATCTCAGAGTGAAGACGTGGGACAGCCACCAGGCAGCAGGGGTGAGGCAATAAGGAGCAGGGCCATCAGAGAGGTCAGGCCGCTCCAGCTCAAGGAAAGGCTCTGCTGCAGGTTTGCAGCTCGTACTGTGGTATGAAAGGTATTTAGTAAGAGAACATTACTCGAACCTAACAAAGGAATAGCTTATAAAAAAACAGCTAGATTAAAATGTAGGGGCGCCTGGGTGGCTCAGTCGGTAAGCGTCTGCCTTCGGCTCAGGTCATGAACCCAGAGTCCTGGGATCGAGCCCAGGCATCGGACTGCCTACTCAGCGGGAAGCCTGCTTCTCCCTCTCTCACATCCCCCTGCTTGTGTTCCCTCTCTAGCTGTGTTTCTCTCTGTCAAATAAATAAAGAAAATCTTTTTTTTTAATTTTTTTAAATGTAAAGGCTACAACAATAAGCAATTTTTGCAAAGGGCAATATGGAAGTCAACTATAAAAAAATCTACAGGACGCGTGGAGGGCTCAGTCATTAGGCGTCTGCCTTTGGCTGAGATCATGACCCCAGGTTCTGGGGACTGAGCCCCACACCGGGCTCAGCTCAGGGGGAAGCCTGCTTCTCCTCTGCCTGCTGCTCATGCTCTATCTCTCACTATCTCTCTCTCTTTCTAGATCTTAAAAAAGAACGTTCATGTACATTCTTCAACCAAGAAGTGCTAGCTGGAGATATTTACCATACTAGGCAACTGTAACATTTTGCAGTAAAACATGAACAGCATATCCTCGATGTATACATTAAAGTTATACAGATTAACAACTTAACACAACAAAGCTTATTAAGTGTTTCAAGTTTTACTGAAAAACATTGTTTCGAAAACCTGCACAGATCTGATACTATATAAAAAGCACAGATAATCCCAATTTGTAACAAAACGGAGCCTTCTGTCCCAGCTGCTCTGGGGAAGCCAAAGCGTGCCGCGGCATCTGGAAGGGGCCACGGAACCAGGACCGGGCCAGGAAAGGGCTTACAGAGACAGCAGACAGAAGGCACGAAGCCGTGGCCCTGAAGCAGCCCGCTCCGAGGGGCGCGTACCTGGCGGCGGGTAGCACTGCAGCAGCCGCAGCAGCTTCACAGACAGCCAGGGCGCCGGCACAAAATAGTAGGTGTAATCCTGGAGGTCTGTGGATGCAGAAGTCACGATCTGTAGGACAACACGGGCGCAGGAGGTGTCACTGAGGGAGGCCCTCAGTGGGGTGCTCGGATCACACACTGAAAAATGGTTCCGTTCGATAAGCGAAAGGTATTTAATACACGGCTCTCTGTCCAGAGGGCAGGGGGCACGGCGACACCATGCTCACGGGGCGAACAGTTGCCCCCCTTCGTCTTCGGGGGCAGCCCCACAGTTCCTGCTCTATGACGGCCGCCCCACCCTGCACGCACCAACCGGCCCAGACCACCGACCTGAAACTGCTCCAGAATTCAACCACACCTGCACTGGGAACCCAATTTTGCTTTTGTGGGCCAGGACAAAAATAAAATGTAAAAGGAGAACTCTCAGAAACCCTCTCAGAAGGGCGAAGCTGCTGTCCCGAGCCCAGCCCCCTACCCCCACAGCCCTCCGGTGCCTATCCTGCCGTGAGCTCGCCAAGGCCAGAGAGCAAGCTTCCTCTGCTCATGGGTCCATCTCCTTGGCCATTAGGGTCCTTGTGAATACATGACTGCCCCAAAGACATTTCACTTCTACTAATACTCAGCCCCGTGCCTTCCTCATGCCTTATGTCAGGGAAGTCAGAGGAGCACCACCCTACCAAGCTCACAGCTGTGATACTTCAGGTCATATGTAATAAGCATGTTTGGAAAAGTTTCACCCTGACCCCCTGCCCTCAGGTGCAAGACAGCAGCCCAGACCCAGGACGTGGCCCCTCCTGCAGGAAGGTGAGCCCCACGCCGGGGAAGGCACAGACAGGGTCAGGGTCAGGGTGTTAGGGCCTTCAGGCACACAGAGCAGGAAGCCAGGGAGCACTCTGCCCCACAGGACAGAAGGAGCCAACAAAGGCCATCATGTGCAGCTGAACTCACGCTCAGAAACCTACAATTTAGAAATGCACACATTTGAAATACAAAAATAAAAGCAATGAAGAATTCACCCCAAAGATTTACAAAGGGATGAGCATATTAACCTAAGAAAGTAAAGGAAATAAAACAAGGACAGGAACAGTAAAGAGTCAGGGGGAAAAAATACAACAGAGATGGCCAGCAAGTCAGAAGTCATCACACTTGACAGGCTCATCAGGGAAGAGAAAAGGCACAAACACCGCACGGCAACGCGGAGAAGGGGCGCACTTCTGCCCATGCCCTGCACCCCTGCATCCCCACAGGCAGAGAGGTGGAATATTCAAACAAATTAGCAAACATTAGGAAAATCAAGCTAACCAAAACTGATGAAAAGACAGAAAATATAAAGACCCATAACTTAAGTTGAATGCAAAGTAAAAAACTGTTCCTCAAAGAAACCCTACCTTCAGATGGCTTCACCAGTTAATTCATGATAAAAACGTTAACCAAGAAACAGAAAGAAATTTCCTTCATGTAACAAAGCAAACCAATGGCAACAAAACCAGCAAACACTACTCATCCTGGTAAGACACTGAAGACTCCCTCTGAAATGAGGAAGGAAATCCTCTCTCATAGTCCACACTGAGCAGAGGTCCAAGTGGGAAGCAGAAAGCAGGAAACACAAGCAAATATAGGCTGGGAAAGAAAACTCATTGTCCACAGACATGATGGAGTACAAAGAAGACCTAACGCAACCTACAAATAAATCACTAAGATTAATAAGTGAGGGGCGCCTGGGGGGCTCAGTCAGCGAAGCATTGCCGTTAGATCAGGCCATGATCCCGGGGTCCTGGGATCGGGTTCCACATAGGGCTCCCTGCTCAGCGGGGAGTCTGCTTCTCCCTCTCCCTGCTCCCCCTGCTTGTGCTACTCTCTCTCTGTCTCTCTCTCTCTCTCTGACAAATAAATTAAAACCTTTAAAATAAATAAATAAATAAGAGATGCCTGGGTGGCTCAGTTGGTTAAGCGACTGCCTTTGGCTCTGATCATCATCCCAGAGTACGGGGATCGAGTCCTGCATCGGGCTCCCTGCTCGGCAGGAAGCCTGTTTCTCCCTCTCTCACTCCCCCTGCTTGTGTTCCCTCTCTCGCTGTGTTTCTCTCTGTCAAATAAATAAGTAAAATCTTTTAAAAAAATTTTTTTTAATAAATAAGATTAGTGAGTTTGGCGGAGTTGCCAACTCCAAGATCAATAAAAATCCTTACACAAACTAACACACAGTGGTTACAAAACACATTTTAAGATATCACTCCAGGGTGCCTGGGTGGCTCAGTAGGTTAAGTATCTGACTTCAGCTCAGGTCTTGATCTCAGGGTCCTAGGATGGAGCCCACATCAGGCTCCCTGCTCAGTGGGGGACCTGCTTCTAATCTCCTACCCCCTCACCCCATTCATGCTTGCACTCTCTCAAATAAATAAAATTTTTAGAAAAAAGATATTAAGAATAGCATTTTTTTTTAAAGATTTTATTTATTTGACAGCAAGAAACACAGGAGAGAGGGAACACAAGCAGGGGGAGTGAGAGAGGGAGAAGCAGGCTTCCCGCCGAGCAGGGAGCCCAATGTGGGGCTTGATCCCGGGTCTCCGGGATCATGACCTGAGCCAAAGGCAATCATTCAACCAACAGCCACCCAGGCGTCCCAAGAATAGCATTTTTAAAATAAACTACATAGGCGCGCCATAGGGTGGCTCAGTCATTAAGCGTCTGCCTTTGGCTCAGGTCATGATCCCAGGGTCCTGGGATAGAGCCCAGCATCAGGCTCCCTGCTCAACAGGAAGCCTACTTCTCCCTCTCTCACTTCCCCTGCTTGTGCTCCCTCTCTCGATGTCTCTCTGTCAAATAAAGAAAATCTTTAAAAAAAAATAAAAAATAAATAAAAATAAAAATAAATAAAATAAAATAAACTGTATAAAGATAAATCTAAGAAAAGATAAAGGAACAACTACTCAAAAAGTTACCAAACATGCGTGAGAAGTTGAAGTGACTCTCCAAATAAATGGAGAGGGTTACCATGGTCATAGACTCAGAAGACTCAATACTGTAAAGATTTTAATTCTCTCAAAACTGACCTCCAGTCCCAGCAGGATTTTGGGGGTGGGGGAACAGGACGCGAC
>PITA01027806.1:0-20370 GCA_004023965.1 Spilogale gracilis | reverse complement strand
AAGAGGGGTGCCAGTATGTGGAAGCAATTGTTTGAGACTATGCTAGATATGACTTAGTGGCATCATCTTCTCATTGAAAAATACCCCAACCTCATCCTATCTGTAATGGAAATAGAGTATTTCTTTAGTGCTTATAATGGAAAAAAATTACAGCTGTCAGAAATGATAGCCTGGACTACTTTTATAAAGCATTTCCTTAAAGCTGTAAATCACCAGCGTTAGCACAATGTCATAAATTTTCTTCTCATTCCTTTTCTATTCTTCTCCTTGTTTATTTTTCCCCACCTCTTTATTTCTTTTTATTGTTCTCCTTATGAGTGTTTATCCATGTTGTCGTTTTGAGTAATACTTCTCATTAAAAATTTAAAAATATTCTTCACATTTTGAACACATTAGGCCTCAAAAATTTGGGGTCCTTATGATATAGTAATTTCTGTTTGGATTTACAACATATTTAGGGAAAGGATGTTTTTAGTTCTGACATTTGAGAAAGTTTTTTACCAGTATTAAAACATGTGTGATGATATTTATTAGGATTTTTATATCAACATTAAAAAATAAGAGCAAAGAAAACAAAAGAGCAGGGCGCCTGGATGGCTCAGTTGGTTAAGCGACTGCCTTCGGCTCAGGTCATGATCCCGGAGACCCGGGATCGAGCCCCACATCGGGCTTCCTGCTCGGCAGGAAGCCTGCTTCTCCCTCTCTCACTCCCCTTGCTTGTGTTCCCTCTCTGGCTGTGTTTCACTCTGTCAAATAAATAAAATCTTAAAAAAAAAACAAAAACAAAAGAGCAACATCAGTGGAGAGCACTGGTTTAGGTCAAATGGACCTCAATTTGTGTGACATTGGACAATAGCTTAATATTCATAGGCATGAATGTTCTTGTCTGCCGAGTGGGTATAATAATGTTCCAATCTCACAAAGATGTAAGAATTAAGTAAAATTATCTGTGTAAAGTACTTAGAATTGTGTGAGCTGCATCTGACCCTTTTTTATAAAATAAAGGTGTACCTACCCTCCATAGAAAATGTAGATAAAATAGTCTTCTTCCCTTTTCTCCACCATGTCCCACTCCATTAATAGTTTCTCATGTGTCTTGCCCAAAAATTAGTTTGGGAACCAGTGTATACATAGTCCTTTCTGAAAGCACACAGAGATATGAGACTTTAAACCCTTTCTTGTACTTCTGTCACTTAATATTTTATCTTAAAAGTCTTCCTCCATGCACACCGATACATCACCTTCATTCTTTATAATAACTGTGTCATGTTCCACTCAATAAATGTACTGTAAGTCATATAACTGATCTCTTTTGCAGTTTTTGTTTTTGCAATTATTTGTAAGGAAAAGTCCTAGCAGTCGAGTTTCTGAATTAGCCTATGTGTGTTTTTTACTTACATGTATTTTGCTAAACTACCCTCCCAAAAAGTTTGCATTAACTTACTTATTAATATTTTATGCATTTGGATATGGTCTTGAAAACATGTACATAAATATACTGCTTGAAATGGATTTTTTAAATAACTAAATGTACTGGAGATATGGTTTATGTTTTCGCAGGGTCCATGACACTTTTTGATCGTTTCAGAAAAATGTGAATGATGTTCTTTCAAGAAAGTGGACATGTGCACATCTGTTTAGAGGAAACCCATCTATGGTAGGCTGAACAGTAGTTCCCAAAGGTAACCACATCCGCATCCTTGATTTTCACCTAATGAGACTTGTCTCTCTCTCTCTCTTGGACTTTGACATCCTTGACGAAGATACTGAATTTGTATTGTGTTAAGCACTGTTTATAGTCACTTGTTACAGCAGCAATAAGAAACTAATACACCATACATGTATCCCAGGTGAGGCTCCAGCTATGTGGGAACTTGCTATGTTGGAATAGATGAGGGCATAGCCCTAGAAAACAAAACGAAACAAAATCCTTTAGTACACAAAGCAGTAGGAGCTTGACTGGCCACTCCAATTCACCTGTCCTACCACTGACATAGTTCCTAAGCATCTCCATGGAATTCCCAGTGTTCTGAGAAGCAGATTAAAAACTACTCCTTTAGAAAATTAAACAAGCTTTCCTCCATGATTTGAGAATGTATATATAAATTATATCTTTAAAGAAACATGTATTTTTCAATTAGTAAGTATTTATTGGCAGGTACTTTAGAGTAGCTACTGTGCTAGACTCCAGGACACAGCTCTAAACAAGACAGACTTATTTGTGCCCTCACAGGTTATAGTATAGTAATGAAGGTAGCCAATTTCAATGTATTATGACAAATGTTTTGATGGGGAAAGACTAGGGAATTGTGTGGATGCACAGAAGAAGCACTGTCAGTAGTCTGATATAAGGAAGCCATAACATATGGGGAAGGGACAAACAAGCTAAGACCACGCTGAGTTACACAGGCAAAGGATGAGCTTGTGTAGCTACAGGGGAAGGCGTGGGGGTAAAGATAAGAGGCATGGGCATGTGGAAAATCAGTCTGATAGAAGGTATAGCATTTCTAAAGATATAGAAGTGAGAGAGTGGGGTGAATTTAGGAAAGTACAGGTAGTTTAGCATGGCTGAAACACAAAATGCCATGAAAAAATGGAAAGAAATGAGGTTGAAGTTTTTGAGGGACCTTGCCATTCAATCTCGTGTCTAGGCAGAGTCACCCCAACCACCCCAACAGATCCATTCAAATTTAGAAGACTTACCCTGAGCCAAATGTCGGGACAGATGAGAAGGCATAACATCGGAGGCTATTGTAGACTTCAGGGCCAGAGCCATAATGGTGGTGGACATAGACCTCGGAGAATGACATGAGATATTTAGGTCACCCACTTTGACAGGGCCTGGTGATGAGTGGATATGTGGGGAATGTGGTAAGAAGAGAGAGGACTGTAAAAAGACACCCCGATTCCTGGCTTGACAAGGAACCCAGAAGACTTCCATCCATCTTTTAAGTGCTGAATTTGAGGACCAGTAAGGTTTTCTCTTGGAGAAGTCTAGTAAATAGATGCATAAATAGATCTTGAGCCCCAGAAAGTAATTTGGGAGATAGAGATTTATGACTTACTACCTTATACTTGTTAAGTGTTAAGTAAAGTGAAGGGAATGAATAAAATCTCCCAGGGAGAGGGTATGAGATGGGAAGAAGGTTTAGGACAGGACCCAGAGAAAAACAAATCTTAAGCAAGGAACAAAAGAAAAGAAGTCCACCAAGAGGCTGAAGAGGAGCGGCCAGGAAGGGAGAAGAAAAGGCAACCAAGTGTGAGGAAATGGTCAGCTGTGCCGACTCAATGCCATGAAGAGTGTAAGTGAAATTGCTGCTAAAAATGTCTCTTGATTGTACTACTGAAGAGGGTCTTGAGCTTCAATAGTAGTGTGATGACTGCAATAGACTGAAAGTGACAGGGAACTCCATACTAGCGGGAAGAGATGAAATTCAGAATGCAGGTGGAAGGAGGAATCTCCGATGGGAGAAGGAAACATGTCCTATTGTAAAAGAAAGAAAGAAAAAGTGGATGCATTTGTGTTTTCATAAAGAGAATATTTAGGCATGCCTTCAAATATTAAAGAATGATTTTCTGATACCTAAATTATAAGAAAGAGCAATTAGAACTCTTGAGTTGTCTCCTAGGACAGAAACAGGATGAATGAAGAAACTAAGGAGGAACTTGCTAATAATTATAGGTAGTCAAAATGGAATGCTTGTATTAGTAAATTGTTAGTTCTTGGTCATCTGTATGATTGAAGTGAAGACAATAGCTACTATAAGAAAGAGTGAAGAATAAAGTGGAGGATGAGGGGAGAGTATGAAAGAATTAACCACATGCTTTTTAATATCTCTTCTGCCCTTGACATCTAACTCTGTAAACTACAGCAAACCTATTATATATTGAATATTTTAAAAAATGAATATTGCCCCTCAATTCCTTTTTTCTAGAGTACTGTCCAATTGCTGTTTATAAAAATTTCATCCTGTAGACTCAGCCTCCAGATCCAGAGGCAATTCCAAATATATGAGGCCTGGGAATGGCATTGCCTCTAGAGTGGGGAATGGAATGAGTTTCCAACGTGTCTGAATTGAGCTATGTTGGTTTCTGAATGGCTATGACTCTCCAGCTTTTCCTCTTAATTGTCGCATGTGTCCATTACAATTAAGCATCTTTTCATTTGTTCCTGAGCACTTGTATGTTCAGGCACCATGTTAGGTGCTGAATATATAATGATGAATGTACATTCCATGAAGGTAGAGTTTTGTCTGAAAACAGTTCACTGATGTATTCCCAGCACCTAAAACAGTACCTGGTACAATGCAAGTCTCAATAAATATTTGTTCAATGAATGACAGACTCTGTTTTTAAGTTGCTTGAATCTAATATATAAGACAAGCATACAATAATGACCATTTCAGGATAATGTTGCAAGTACAATTATGGAAAATTGCACAGGAAACATGGAAGAGGGGCACCTTCCTTGGCCTGGAATACTTAATTTGTTTTCTGGTTCCCAATCAGCAATGGAGTTCAGCCTGACCTCAAATCTGCCCACCAACCTGTCAATATTTGCCATTCTTCTCTACCTGTAAAGCTGAACTGTATCACTCTTTCCTCAAACCTCTGGCTGGGACCCTTGTTCAATCAAGCCAATGCCACCATCATGACCTTGAATGGATATTTCTCCTAACCAGAGGTGGAAATTACAGCTAGAAGGTCATAGTTCTTAGAGAGATATATGTCTGTCACAATATTACCTTATTAGACATTGTATCTTGAATAGCTAGACAAGTCCTTAGAGGCCACGGCATGCTGCCAAGACAGTGCTTCTAGCACTGGCTACACTCCTGCCCCCTATGCTGGCTGCCTTAGAATCCCAGCATGACTCACAGGGTGTTCAAGCAAGTTCTCTAGGAATTAACAACCCAGCTGCTAGCACAGATAATTCCCTCTTCCAAATATATTACTATACTATAAACACAGAGAGTCAGGGAGAGATATGCTGGAAAGAGCATGACTCTGAGCCCCAGACAGCTTCTTTGCTTCTTTTATATGATTTTGGACAAGTCACTTAAGTTCTTTGATTATCCATCTCTCTTTCCTTTTTTAATTTTTCTCTATTCTTTTTTTAAAGATTTTATTTATTTATTTGACAGAGAGAAACACAGCTAGAGGGAACACAAGCAGAGGGACTGAGAGAGGGAGAAGCAGGCTTCCCACTGAGCAGGAAGCCCAATGTGGGGCTCGATCCCGGGTCTCCAGGATCATGACCTGAGCCGAAAGCAGTCGCTTAACCAACTGAGCCACCCAGGTGCCCCAATTTTTCTCTATTTTTAGAAATATTTTATTTTCAAATCTCTACACCCAACATGGGTCTCAAACTCACAGCCCTGAGAATAAGTTGTATGCTCTGCTGACTAAGGTGCCAAATGCCCCATATTTTTCTCTGTTTTGACATATCAGATTCACAGAACAGTTGCAAAAATAGTACAAAGCATTTCCATATGCACTCCATCTAGATTCCCTCAATGTTAACAGTTTCCAGTTGTTTTACCCTTTTCTCAATCTCTGTGTGTGGACTTGCATATGCACATACCATACATATCAAAGTTTTCTGAAATAGTAAAGAAGTTACAGATACAATGTCCTCATTCTGATAAATACTTTAGTGGATATTTTCTACAAACAAGGAATTCTTTTGTTTGTTTTCAAACAAGGAATTCTTTAATTATAGCACAATGATCAGAATCAAGAAATTAACATTGAAATACTAGTATTAAATATTCTACAGACCTTATTGAGATTTTTCCAATTGTCCCAGTAATGTTCTTCATAACAAAAGAAAATCCCAGATCATGTCTTTTATTTATTTTTTAAAAGTGAAGCATAATTGAGATATAGCACCATAATAGTTTCAGGTGTACAGCATAATGATTCGACATTTGTGTGTATTATGAAACATGTACCACATTAACTCTATTTACCATCTGTCACCACACACATTTACAACCTTATTTCTTGTAATGAGAATTTTTAAGATTTATTTTCTTAGAAACTTTCAAATTTGTGATACAGTGTTATTGACTATAGTCACCATGTTATACATTACATCTCATGATTTACTTATTTTACAATTGGAAGTTTGTACCTCTTGATCTCTTTCACCCATTTCCCCCACCCATCAACTCTCCTTTCCTCTGGCAACAAGTAGTCTTTTCTCTGTATGTATGGGTTTTGTTTTGTTTTGTCTGCTCATTTTTTAAAATATTCTTGATATAAGTAAAATACGGTATTTGTCTTTCTTTGACTTATTTCACTTAGCAGAGAAACCTCAAGTCCATCCATGTTGTGACAAATGGCAAGATTTCATTCTTTTTTATAGCCGAGTGGTATTTCATTGTGTATGTATACTGTATTTTCTTTATTTATTCGTCTTTAAATGGACTTGGATTGGTTCCATATCTTGGCTATTGTAAGAATACAGCAATAAACAAGGAGGACATAGATCTCAAATTACTGCTTTTGTCTTCTTCAGATAAATACCCGGAAGTGGAATTGCTAAGCCATATGTTATTTATACTCTAAATTTTTTGAGGAAACTCCATGCTGTTTGCCATAGTGACCACATCAATTTACATTCCCATCAATAGTACATGAAGGCAACTCCCTTTTCTCTACATCCTCACCAACACTTGTTATTTCTTGTCTTTTTGATAATAGCCATTCCAGGTGTGAGATGCTACCTCATTGCGGTTTCAATTTGCATTTCTCTAATGATTAGTGATGTTGAGCATTTTTTTATATGTCTGTTGGCCATCTGTATGTCTTCTCTGGGGAAATGTCTATTCAGATCCTCTGCCAGTTTTTAATCAGATGGATTTTTTTTAAAAAAATATTGAGTTGTATGTGTTTTTTATATATTTTGGATATTAATCCCCTGTTGGATATATGATTTGCAGATATCTTTTCCCATTTGGTAGGTAACCTTTTTGTTTTGTTGATGGTTTCCTTCTCTGTAAAGAAACATTTTAGTCTGATGCAATCCCATTTGTTTATTTTTGCTTTTTCTGGAGTCAGATCCAACAAAATATTACTAAGACAAATGTCAAGGAGATTACCACCTATGTTTTCTTCTAGGAGGTTTATGGTTTCAGGTCTTACATTCAAATCATTCATCAATTTTGAGATAATTTTTGTATAACGTGTTAGACAGTGGTTTAGTGCCGGGAGCCGGGCCCAGCAACGGTAACGGTCGGGGTTCCCTGAAGGTGGTGACGGAGTCGGCGATAAAATGAGGAGACCGGACTCAAAGAGTGGTGTGGGGATCTCCTCTCCTGAAAACTGTATCTTCAGGGTTCTTCATTTAAAGCCTTTTAGTTACATCAATCTAGCTTTAGGCAAACAGTTGGTTCTGTCTCTCTTGCTCTCTGCTTCTCTGTTCCTGTTTCTCTGTTGCTGTCTCTCTCTCTCTCTGTCTCTGTCTCTCTCTTGCTTTGTCTCTCTCTTTCTCAGTCTCTTGCTTTGCAGGCTCCCAGCCTTTGCCTCAGTCTCTTTTTCTCTCTATCTCTTGCTTCGCTCTCTCTGCCTTTTCCTCTCTCTGTGCAGGCTCTCTTTCTGTGTCTGTTTCTGTCTCTCTATCTCCGTCTCTCAGATTCTCAGTCTCTCAGTTTCTCTCCATCTCTCTTGACTGTCAAGGGTCCCAGTCTTTTATTATTCCCAAGTGAGGAAGTTGGGTGGTGCAGTTAAATCTTTAACTGCTTTTGCACCCACCCTAGAGATAGGATTAGTATTGTTACTGCAAGGGTACAGAGTGATTGCTTAAACTCACAGAGGTTAAGACCATTGAGGCACAGGGATCAAGAAATACAGATAAGAGATACAGAGATATGATTACCGGGAGGAGGATTAAATGGAACTATACTCTTGAATAAGCACACCAAGGACATATTGCCCTGACCCACAGGGTAAGTGGCTTTCCGGATTCTAGGCAGGGAAAGCCCCTCTGGGCTTTCATTCACATTCACAGGTACTTCCACCAGAATTTCTGGTGGCTTGGGCATGGAGGGAAGGGCGGATCATGCACCGTCCCAGACATCTCCCCCTTTTTTATTTTTAAATAGATAGAGCAATCCTTTCCCAGGATTGAAGAGGCTATGACCGTGCCTGTCTTAGGTGTCCCCTCATCCATTTCTCTCTTACCTGTCATTGGCTCATATCTTCGGTAGATATGGCCTGTCTTAGGTTGAGAGAGTGGAGAGAGAATTTTACCCGTCATTGGCTAACCGGACCCTCTTATACCTTTTCCACTGGGGGAGGGGAGGTTTGCAGATGCAGCCCATGCAAGTGTATCTTTATCTGCCATAGTCCTTTAGCATATACCGTAAGCTCAAAGGAAGTAGACATACTAGTAAGTAGCAAGAGACATGTTCCAGCTGTAGCCACGGAAACAAGGAAATGAGGGAGGCCATCTGTGCCAGAGAAGCTTAGTGGGAGATATGTAAGTGCCCAGAGGTCATGTCTAGATGATGATGACCCAGGCTACCAAGGAACAGTTAATTCAAGAGGTAGTATTACATAAGGAGGTTAATTGACAATCATGAATTTGACATTAACATTTGGTGAAACACAGTTGGTTAGTATGCAGCCAGAACAAATGATAGAATAACTGTCATTCATTTTTAGAGTAATATTAAGAGTCCTATATGCTCAGTAGTCAGATTAGCTATTTTACTGAGAGTCAGGTGCTGGCAGGGGTGGTGTCCAGTTTCTGTGGATTGTTGTTGATCAAGACGGCTTGATGATCCAGAATCCATAGGGAGGGTTAGCTCCTGTGGAAAGACACTCCTCGCCCCCAGGTTAATACCACATCTGGTCCTTATAGTTCATTTAGTCCCATGTTACTAATCCTTTTTTAGTTTGATGCAACTTTTAGTTAGTCCTGTCAAAATTTATTCATTTTAGTACTTTAGGAAGGGCACATTACCTCCAGAGTTGTTATACTACCATTCAAGTTTAACTCAGAGCTTGATTAATAGTACTTCCTGAGTTTCTTAGCAAATCAAATAAAAGGCCTAATAAGTTAAGAAGACCTCATTTACAATTTAAATCTTGGTAAGTTAGGTAAAACTTTAGAGTTTTTAAGCATAAGCCTAAATAGGATTAAATGTAAATCACAGAAACTGATTTTTCTGGGTAGGCAAAGAGAAAGCAACTGTTTACATTTTCTTATCAAGAGCAGACCAACAATGGGAGAAAACCTTGTCCTTTGAAAAAAGAGAAAGCAGAGTTTCAATCTTCTACTTTAAAATCCATTCATTTTAATTTTGGTCCTTGCTAACATCTAAAATTTTGTTTTAAAGTTTTTCCTTCACAAACTTTCTTACAACTTTCCTTTGCATTCGGATTTTGTCCCATGCCATTTTTCCAAACAACCATCTCACTTAGGACAGAACTACCTTATTTTACTTACAACAAAAATGCAATCCCATTTTTACTTTTCTTACTAATCAGAGTACGGATTAGTTTTAAGAGGTGGAGTAGAGGGACTAATATTTTCCCAAGAAGGTGTAACAACTATAATATCTTTCTCAGGAGGTGCAATAGTTTTAACATCCTTATTAGGAGGTACGATAATCTTAACACCCCTTTCAGGAGGCACAGTAGCTTTACATCCTTTTCAGGAGGCACAGTAATTTTAACATCCTTTTTAGGAGGCACGATAGCTTTAAGAGTTTTTGCTAATTTATTTCTACAAAGAGTCCTTTTTCTTTAGACTCAATATGGCCCATAGTCTGGCCCACAATGAGAACATCTCCACCGGTACGTGATCTGCACTACGATTCTCATAAAGGGTCCTCATACCCTCCTCTACTCTATTCTAAGTTTCTAAACCCAAGGTTCCATCTCTAGGGAACCAAGGACGACATTTATCTACAAAATCTAAAAATTTTGTCAGTTGACTATCACATACTTTTATTCCCTTTTTTTTTCAACATTCGCTTTATTATTTCTATGAACATCTTTCTTTAGACTATCACATACTTTTACTCCTTTTTTTTTCTGCAACATTCGCTTTATTATTTCTATAAACATACTTCTTTCTTTAAACTATCACATACTTTTACTCCTTTTTCTGAAACATCTGCTTTATTATTTCTATGAACATACTTCTTTAAACTCTCACATACTTTTACTCCTTTCTTTTTTCTGCAACATCTGCTTTATTATTTCTATGAACATACTTCTTTCTTTACACTATCACATACTTTTACTCCTTTCTTTTTTCTGCAACATCATACTTCTTTCTTTATACTATCACATACTTTTACTCCTTTCTTTTTTCTGCAACATCTGCTTTATTATTTCTATGAACATACTTCTTTCTTTATACCATCACATACTTTTACTCCTTTCTTTTTTTCTGCAACATCATACTTCTTTTTTTATACTATCACATACTTTTACTCCTTTCTTTTTTCTGCAATATCTGCTTTATTATTTCTGTGAACATACTTCTTTCTTTATACTATCACATACTTTTACTCCTTTCTTTTTTCTGCAACATCTGCTTTATTATTTCTATCACAGAGGTTGAGACCATTGAGGCACAGGGATCAAGAAATACAGATAAGAGATACAGAGATATGATTACCGGGAGGAGGATTAAATGGAACTATACGTCTTGAACAAGCACACCAAGGACATATTGCCCTAACCCACAGGGTAAGTGGCTTTTCAGATTCTAGGCAGGGAAAGCCCCTCTGGGCTTTCATTCACATTCACAGGTACTTCCACCAGAATTTCTGGTGGCTTGGGCATGGAGGGAAGGGCGGATCATGCACCGTCCCTGACAGTCTAGTTTCATTCTTTTGCATGTGGCTGTCCAATTTTCCCAAAATCATTTATTAAAGAGCCCATCCTTTCTCATTGTGTAATCTTGGCTCCTTTGTTGTAAATTCATTGAACATATTTATTTTTGGGCTCCCTATTCTGTTCTGTTAATCTACATATTTGTTTTATGTGAATACCATACTATTTTGAATACTACAGCTTTTTAGTATAATTTTAAACCAACAAATCTGATGCCTCTAGCTCCCCTCTCCCCACCCCCATCCAGGATTTCTTTCACTATCAGGGATCTACTATAGTTCTATACAAATTTTAGATTGTTACATTTCTGTGAGAAATACCTTGGAATTTTTATAGGAATTGCATTGAATCTGTAGATTGCTTTGGGTAATATCAACATTTTAACAATATTAATTCTTTCAAATCATGAGAATGACATATCTTTCCATTTATATGTGTATTCAAAATTTTCCTCAGTGTCTTATAATGTACTGGTCTTTCAGTGTACAGGTCCTTCACCAACTTGGTTAAATTTATTCCTGGATATTTTATTCTTTCTGATGCAGTTATAAAGGGGATTTGTTTTCTTAATTTCTCCTTCTGATAGTTCATTGTTAGTATATACAAATACAACAGATTTTTGTATCCTTATTTAGTACCTTACAACTTTACTGAATTCATTAATTAGTTCTAACCAATTTTTGATGAATTCCTTGGGGTTTTCTAGATTTAAAATCTTGTCTCCACAAATAGTGAAAATTTTACTTCTTCCTTTTCAATTTAGAACCCTTTTGTTTCTCTTCCCTGCCAAATTGCCCACATTATGTCTTTTTTTTTTTTTAAAGATTTTATTTATTTGACAGAGAGAAACAGCCAGAGAGGGAACACAAGCAGGGGGAGTGAGAGAGGGAGAAGCAGGCCTCCCGCTGAGCAGGGAGCCCGATGTGGGGCTCAATCCCAGATCTCCAGGATCATGACCTGAGCCGAAGGCAGTCGCCCAACCAACTGAGCCACCCAGGCGCCCCTACATTATGTCTTTTAAATCTCATTTAATCTGGAAATATTTCTAAGTGTTTCTTTGAATTTTGTGAAATTGGCATTTTTGAAAAATACAACAGTTATTTGTAAAATGTACCTAAACTTTGGGTTTGTCTCTTGTGCCCTTAAGATTAGATCCAGACTATTGACTTGTGGCAGAAATGCCACAGAAGTGATGCTGGGTTCTTCCTAGTGCATCATAAAGGAGGTACATGCTATTAATTAGTCCCATTACTAGTAATGTTAACTTGGATCATTTGTCTAAGGTGGTATCTGCCAGTTTTCTCTATTGTAATTATATTTTACCCTTTGCAACCAAAGAAAGATCTTGTGGGAATATTTATTTCTCCTTAAACTAGATGAACCAATTATTTTTATAATAGCTGGAAAATGGAAATTTAAAAATTCCATCAATCCTTCTAGATTTATGAGTTGGCTTTCTCCTGTAAAGGAGCTTTTTTCCCAGTTCGTTTGCTTGTTTGTTTGTTGATTTTATTCATGGAATCTTATTTTCTTAAGAGTGTATAACCTAGGGGTGTCTGGGTACCTCAGTCGGTTAAGCAGCTGCCTTTGGCTCGTGTCATGATCCCAGGATCCTGGGATCAAACCTCACATAAGGCAGGCTCTCTGCTTGCTTCTCCCTCTTTCTCTCTGTCACTCCTTCTGCTTGTGCTGTCTCTGTCTCTCTCTGTTAAATAAATAAATAAAATCTTTTGTTAAAGAAGAGTGTATAATCCTTAAATTTACTATCTTTATTTTGATACTCAAATTGTCCTGGATTTTGACAGTGCGAGCCCCTTCATGCTGCCTCTTGTGTCTTTTTGATGTCCCCATTCTCTTATACTTTCTTATATTTGGCACCACAAAATGTTTCAGGCTTACCTTATTCTTTCTCTGATACAGCCCTTAATCAGTCATTTTCCTAAGGAACACTGTTTTCTTTTAGTGAAGAATGGTATTTAGAAAACAAGATCTGGGAAGCACCTGGATGGCTCAGTTGCTTAAGTTTCTGCCTTTGGCTCAAGTCATGATCTCAGGGTCCTGGGACTGAGCTGCATGTGGGGCTCCCTGTTCAGAGGGGAGTCTACTTCTCCTTCTCCCCCCTGCTTCTGGTCTCTTTCTCTCTTAATCAAATCAAATAAAATCTTAAAAAAGAGAGAGAGAGAATGAAAAGAAAACAAGATCTGGTGCTAAGTGTGCTCATTGTTGTTGTGGTTTCATTGCTTCGAGTCATCTTAGTAGATAGAACTGGGAGATACACACACACACACATGCATGCACATTTCTTTATATCATATATACATAGAGTGTGCATTTATATGCACAAGACATGCACATATCCATATACAGACCCATACATAGCTATATCCATTTATATTTGTCTCATGCCCCAGTGATTTTACACTGATATCTACAGTTCCAGTCCAACCCATTAAGGTTTATTCTATCATTTCCCTTCTGCATTTATCATTATCTTCTAGAATAGTGTGAACTCTGGCTTTCACTATGAAAAAGATATGTATTTATTTATTATTCAGCCTTAGAATATATAAAAAGTAATTTCAGAATTAGTAACCTAAGGGTGTCTTAGCTCTGTTGTTAAGCGCCTGCCTTTGGCTCAAGTCATGATCCTGGAGTCCCGCGATTTGCCCCACATCAGGCTCCCTGCTTGGCGGGAGGCCTGCTTCTCTCTCACTCCCCCTGCTCGTGTTCCTTCTGTAACGTATTTCTCTCTGTCAAATAAATAAACAAAATCTTTTTAAAAAAGTAACCTATGTTAGTAACCTATGTTTTGGGGAAGAAAAGAAGAACTCTATTATTAAAAATAACAAAAATCATTATTTTTAATGATATGTTATTAATTTAATAATTAAAATAATTTATATCATTAATATAATAATTAAGATATTAATTAGAGTTTAATTCTTGCATGTTTATTTTTATACGTGAAGTTTATTGATACATTTTATTGAGATTGATTTTGATTTATGAATTTTCATACGGGACTGACATTTTCATGATGGTGAGCCTTACCATTTAAGAATAAGAAAGTTTCTCCTCTTGTTGAAGTCTACATTTATGTCTTTCAAGAGTGTTTAACGTTTTGCTCATATAGGTTTTTAACATGTATTGTTAAATCTATTCCTAAGTATTTTATCTTCTTTGTTGCTAATATAAATGAGGTTCTCCCTAATAATATCTTCTCCACCTGACTCTCATTTTTAGAAATAGTTGCTATTGATTTCTATGTGTTAATTTTATAGCCTGCTACATTACTACATTCTTTGATTATCAGAGTTTATCATTACTTGTCTGGGGTTTTCTTGGTATAAGATTGTAACATGTGCAAATAGGGATAACTCTATTTCTTCTCCAATTCTTTTTTTAAAAATTTATTTATTTTTATTGTTACTTAAATTTTTTTTTCAGTCTTCTCCAATTCTTATACCTCTGATTTCTCTCATCTAATTGCTTTATTGACATTGCTGGCCCGATGTTGGTGACAGTGGAAACACTATCCAGCTTCTCTTTGTTCCTCTTCTTTAGGGTTTCCCCTTAAGTAAGAAGATAGCTTTGGCACTAAAGAATGTATATTTTGTCATATTAAGAGGGTATTTACCAAATCTTTTTTTTTTTTTTTACTATTTTATCAGGAAAAAGTGTTAATGGTTTTTAAGAGCTTTTTTTAAAACATCTATGGACATAATGATACCATTTTTCTTCTTAAAAATTTTGAATGGCACATTATACTAATAAATTCTCTACTTTTGAAACAACCCTCTTTACCTTTGAAACAATCCTGAGATAAATTTTACTTGGTTGTGTTGTATTTTTTTAATGTGTCTTTGAATTCTTTTTGCTCATATCTAGAACTTGTCAATTAATATTCATGAGTCATGTTGGGTTGCGATTTTCTCTTTTTCTACTGTCCTTCTTAGGGTTGTTAATGTTATACTCACTTCATGAAAAATTAGAATGTTTTCCTTCATTGCTCTGTAACATGTAACAATGGAGGATTGAGACTATGTGAGCTCTGAAGGTTTGGTAGTGTTTTTCAGCTCTCTGGCACAAAATGTGATCTGTTATATTTCTTTCCAGAGAGTTATGAAATCCATTGTTTTGAGGAACTTAGAAATGCTTTACAGATAGCACATACTAGACATATGTTAATTATTATAAAATGGGTAAGAACAAAGTGTAATGCAGAATGGGTAATTGAATCTGGCTAAGTTAAGAAAGAGATATTAAGAAGGTTTCATAGAAATTATCTCTTAGTTCACTTTTGAAATTGGATTTTATTGAATTAGGAAGTAAATATTCTAGGTAAAAGAAAGAGCATAAGTAAAGACATTGAGGTTTATGATTATAAAATTTACCAATTTGTGATATACAGTAGTGATATAACAGTTGACACTTTTACATACCATTTCTTTGTTTCTAAGTAGGAGATGGGGTGGGTGTTATCTCAGTCTTAAGCTCACAAAGAGCAATGACTTTATGAGTAAGTGACAGAGCCTAGCACAGGTCCTGGCACAGAGTGGGTGTTTAATAAATATTTGGGCATATATATATATATATATATATATATATATATATATGGCATTTTCAGATGATACAAAACCACAATAGAATGTTCTGGAAATTTTTTTTGGTACTTCCTTCTGTTCCTCTATCATTCATTTTGTAATTAAACGATTATTACCGATGTTCAGTATTGTTTTATAATACCATATTGTCCACTCATGGTTTCATTTATGTTTACTTTATATTTACAACTAACCTGTAGCTCACTCTGTAAGGTAGGCTACATATTTGCTGTTTAAACTTATTTACAGAAACCCATTTTTCAATCTTCTTTTTCCATCAAGTAGCTCATTAGTTTCAAGGGAAGCTGACACTCTTCTTCAACTGCCCCATTCTCCAACAGTGAGCTCTGATTGTCTTATAGCAAACAATACATCCTATTGTTCTGGACACAGGGCTTGGTCCAAGACACAATGTGAGCCAATAAGACCAGAGATTTTTGGGAAAGAAACATCCTTGCTCTGTCCCACTGTGTCTAACAAGGAAGAAGAACAACCAAATAGGAAACATGACGTGAAACCTGACAAGAATGGAGCCTCTACAAGGAAACAGATGAAAAAATAGAGAACAATAAACTAAATGTTGAGCTACAATTTTAAGCCTTACCTGAAGCCAGCATAGTTCTAGATTTTTCAAACATATAAGTCAGTAAATGACAATTTCCTTTGTGACCAGGAAAACTGATTTGTAGGAAAAGTGTCAGTTAATAACCATGAAAATGAATTCACATGACCAGTCCAAATAACAAAGTAAAGACTTTGTACCACTTATACAATCCTTTTCACTATGTAAGTAGGAAAACAAAAAACAAGCAAACAAAAATGAACATTTTAATTTAAACTTTCATAAAGTTATCAAATAAGATTCAGTTTGGATTTTTAAGGGATAGGAAAAATCCACAAGACTTTATACTTCATTATATTTCATTTATACAAATACATTCTGTAAAAATTGAAATGTGTTTGAGTCTGGCTTCATAGGACCAAGCAGTATCTTTTTCTTCATAACAAAAAATAATCACACAATGATGACTGAGCTTCACATGATGATGATGGATTTCACCTATGTTTATTTTAAACAATATGACATATAATCTACCTTATTTGTGCCATGATATTTTGAAGCTGTATTTGGAATAGAAATTCCAAAGGATTAGAATCTTCCATGAGTTTATAACACCAGTCAGTTTTCAAATTATGATAGACTCTGTGAATTTTTTAAATTATAATTTTGATCATTCATTATTAACTTTAGATTCACGGGCAACAGTAGAAATTCTCTTTGAAATAGGCTACCTGAGACTTAACTTCATATGTCTACTCACCAAGTATTTCCATTTGAAAATCCTCTTGTCAACAATCTCATAAATTTAGTCATTAAAGAACTTAAATTAAGCATGTGCAATGTCTTGTTCAGGCTCTCAACATCATTCTCCATAGAGTACAATTAACGGGAAAATGGAGAGGTATAACTGTTGGCTAGGATATGGGGGCAGAGTCACTCTCATGTGTTGCTAACGGAAGTGCAAATTGACATTGATGTGCCACTTGGCCACGTCAAGCAAAATTGAAAATAGACTTGGATTATATCAAAATTTTGTTTTAAGCATTTACTCGTTTAGTAAGAAGTTAGGTTTTACATCTATTTAAAATTAATTTTCTTGATTTCTAAAATGGTTGGATATCTTTTTACAGTATATTGGCTTTCTTTTCTTTTTCTTAATTTCCAGTTTATATTCTTTGTTCATTTTTTTGTTGTGTTACTCGTATTTTCTCTTTTTTCTTTCTTTTCTTTTCTTTTTTTAAGTATGCCCAGTGTGGAGCCCAGTGCAGGGCTTGCATTCACAACCCTGAGATCAAGAACTGACTTCAGCTGAGCTCATGGGTCAGATGCTTAATCAACACCACCACCCAGGTGTCCCTGAGTTACTTGTACTTTATTATTCAAATGTACAAATGCTTTCTATATTCAGACACTATTCCTTCATATCTTTATAAACTTCAAGCGACTTCACATTGTATTATTTATCTTATCTACTCTGGAGGCAAGGGAAACAAATGCAAAAATGAACTATTGGGACCTCATCAAGGTAAAAAGTTTCTGGGGTGCCTGGGAAGCTCAGTGGGTTAAACATCTGGTTTGGCTCAGCTCATGACCATGGGGTCCTAGGATCGAGCCCTCCATTGGGCTCCCTGCTCACCAAAGAGCCAGCTTCTCCCTCTCCCTCTGCTGCTCTCCCTTTTTGTGCTCTCTTGCTTGTGTGTTCTCTTTCTCTCAAATAAATAAATAAAATATATTTTTAGAAAAAGATAAAAAGTTTCTGCACAGCATAGGAAACAATAACAAAACTAAAAGGCAACCTATGAAATAGGAGAATATATTTGCAAATAACATATCAAATAAGGGGCCAATAACAAAAATTTATAAAGAACTTATCAAACTCAACATCCCCAAAATAAAACATCCAGTTAAGAAATGGGTAGAAGACCTGAACAGACATTTCTCTGAAGAAAACACACAAATGGCTAAGAGACACATGAAGAAATGCTTAACATCCCTCATCATCAGGGAAATATAAATCAAAACCACAATGACATACCACCTCACACTAGTCAGAAAGGCTAAAATTAACAACTCAGGAAACAACAGATGTTGGCAAGGATGTGGAGAATGCTGAACCCTCTTACACCATTAGTGGGAATGCAAACTGGTGCAGCCACCAAACAGTGTGGAGTTTCCTCAAAAAATTAAAAATAGAGCTAACCTATGACCCAGCAATTGTACTGCTAAGTATTTATCCAAAGGATACAAAAGTGGTGATTGAGGGGATGCATGCACCCTAATGTTTATAATGGTGCTATCTACTATAACCAAACATGAAAAAAAACCCAAACATCCATTAACTGATAAATGGAAAAAGAAAGTGTGGTATATATAAACAATGGAATATTACTCAGCCATCAAAAGAATGAAATCTTGCCATTTGCGACAACATGGATGGAACTAGATGTATTATGCTTAATGAAATAAGTCATTCAGAAAAACGAAAATATATGATTTCACTCATATGTGGAACTTAAGAAAAAAACAGAAGAACATAGAGGAAATGAAGGAAAAATAAGGTAGAGACAGAGAAGGAGGCAAACCATAAGAAACTCTTAAATATAGAGAACAAACTGAGGGTTGCTGGAGGGAAGGTGAGTGGTAGGATGGAGCAATTTTTCAGTGCCTTTTTAATATACTTTGATATAGTTTTACAAATAATTATTTAGTTTTATTCCTGATAACTTAAGATTATATTATATTATATTATATTATATGTTATATTATATTATATCATATATTATACTATTTATTCAGAGGTTGAGGGAGGTGAAGTAGGCGAATAGGTAGGAGGACAATGTTAAGCAGTGTTCATGCCCAGCGCAAAGCCTGAGGCAGGGCTCTATCTCACAACACTGAGATCATGACCTAAGCAGAAATCAAAAGTTGGATACTTAACTAAGTCACCCAGGTGCCCTGATTTTATTGCTATTTTATTTAATCTTTTAAAAAATATTTTATTTACTTATTTGAGAGAGAGAGTGAGTGAGAGAGAGCATGAGAGGGGAGAAGGTTAGAGGGAGAATCAGACTCCTTGTGGAGCTGGGAGCCCAATGTGGGACTCGATCCCAGGACTCCAGGATCATGACCTGAGCCGAAGGCAGTGGCTTAACCAACTGAGCCACCCAGGCACCCCTTACTGCTATTTTAAATAAGATCTTCATTTGAAATATTTTCTAATTGGCTCTTAGACATGGATACTATGAATTTTTTTTTATGTTTATCTTGTTTCCCACAACTTTGCTCTATTACTTCAATGGCTCTAAGAGAGGTTTGTGTCTTTTAAAAATAAAAAGTTTTCATTCACTTCAGGTTCTTGGGTATTTGTCAAATGATACCCTGAGTGACTGGAGTGGGGGGAGGTAGATTATCCCTTTCATGGGACTGAAACAGGGAGGCAAACCAAGGTCTTTAGAAGGTCCTGTACCTACAGAAACACCTACAATGACCACCCATTGTAGGTAAAGTGAAGCTGTTGATAGGGAAGGTAATTGGATTTGTGTCAAATCTACACATGACCTTTGATAACCTAGACTGTCAAAGGCAGCTTGTTCATAGTTCTGCTCTTGGTACTAACATCCTCCTTTATGACTGGAATTTTCCACGGTGGCTGAGATTTGCTGCTGGCTTTGGCACAAATCTTTCTGGCACTTGCCAAGACCAGAAGCAGGCATTAATCTACTTGCAAAAGAATAATCTTGCCCAAAAACCTGGTACGGAGCATGGCATAATGAAGGGGAGAGCAGTAGTCACTCACTGGATCAAATAAATATAACAATTCCAAGTGGAAGGATGCTACCCAAAGGGTCAGAAAACCCACCTTCCTCTTTCTATCTGTCTATAAGCAAATACCTGTGTCAGTGCACTTATAAACAATGTCAACAATGGTATATTGTAGCAGTGCTTAACATGTTGTACCATCTGGGAATCAGAAAAACTTCATTTTTCAGAAGTTTTAAAAGGCACCAAATACTAATTATTCTGCCTAGTTCCAGCCTTCATTCTATCAGCATCTCAGTCATCTTATTACAGTACTTTCCTAGAAAGAGATACTTATCATTTACAACCAGGTGCCGCCGATACCCTCATTACCCTCAAGACTTGCTGACTACTTTGCATTGCTAGAAAAGAAACTGCAAGTCCAACTTGATAGCTCCTATATAAATCTTAATTTGCTAAAATTATTTTTTTTTCTTTTTTTTTTTTATTGTTACTAAATTTTTTTTTCCAGTGTTTCAAGATTCATTCCCCATTCCCCACACCCAGTGCTCCCCGCTTTAGGTGTCCCCAGTACCCACCACCAGGCTC
>PITA01027805.1:0-20370 GCA_004023965.1 Spilogale gracilis | reverse complement strand
TCTGCCTGCCAGCCAGAAGATAACCGTGACATGTGGAACTATGCAAAACCCCCAAGCACATGAAATCAGATTGTCTACCAGAGAACAATGTCACATTCAGCAGCCCCATGGATACTCACCTGGAGTCTGGTACTGAAAATGACCAAAGCCCTATTCAGAGCCACACGGGAAGTTCCCCTGAGCACTGCAGTTTGGGATCACAGGGCCCCTACATCTAACCATAACCATAGTTTTGATTTCAGGCCTCTGTATCCAGAGGCCTGTCCCGAAAGCCATAGAGATTAGGTACACATTAGCAATACCAGTGGTCTCACGTGTCAGCCAATAGGAAACTGATTTGGGGGCTCCAGCAAACGGTCGGAGCAATAGAAATCTGCATGAACTCCCAGGACCACCATAAATTTCAATCCCTTGGGTTGATATAGAAATCTCATAAGAAAAAAATTCAAGAAACCTGCAAAGACAAGGAGAGGCAGGGGCTCAATCCCATGCTTGAAGGACTCTGCTGAAATCCCGTGGGAAATTATTCCAGGTTTGGGGGAGCTGTGTCCCCATCATCAGAGACCTCAATCCAAAGCTAATGACAACTCAGGGAAACCACGGGACTTCTGGCTGGATAAAATGAGAGCTACCCGGACCCAGTGAGTGCCCTCTAGAACGACTGGCAAGGACCATGTATGAGGAGGTTGTGGGTTGGCTGCCTGTCGCCAACGGGGGTGGTGCTGGGCTACCTTCCATGCGGGAGGTGGGAAACGGGAACCAGGCACTTGTCATGGTTGGACACAATGCTGGGCTGCATAGTGAGTGGTGCTGGCAATGGGTGACTACAGCTGGTCACTCTGAGCTGCAGGGCAAGATGCTGGAAGGGGCTCAAAGTCACCCCCTGCCATGGGCTACACAGGAGAGCTGCAGGTAGAGACACTGGGTGGTGGGGCAGTGTTGGTTCCCATCATGGGAGGGGAGGAAGCTCTGTCAGGTCAAGCCCCAGGAGAACTCAGCCAGATGCCCAGCTATCTGGGCACAAATTACACATCAAGCATTAGGAGCCTCAGGAGAGGAGAATGTCCTCCAACACACAAGAGGTCTCAGTCCCATCATCCTTAGGCCTGGGGAAATTCTCATGCCATGGAGGGCAGTGCTGAGCCTCCAGCCACATGGGAGGCAGAAAGGCTCTCCAGGAACATATGCTGGGCTGAATGCAGTGCTCACCTGCCCATGGAGGGGTGGTGGGGACTGCACAATGCAGTTGCCTCAGCAATCCATGTTGTGGTCTGCAGAGCCCTTACTACCTAAACCTAAACCTAGGTTGGATTATCAATCCCATGTTCCAGATGAGTGACCCCTAAGCGGCACAGATGAGGTACACATGGGACGTAGCAATGGACTAAACCTGCCTGTCAGCAGGATACCGTGCCATTTGGAGCTCTGCAAAACCCTCAGAGCAGCAAAAATCTGCATGCCCACCGTGGGAATACCCCAGATTTCAATGGAACCCATGACATCAACCAGGAGTCTGGCCCTCAGACTGACCCACACATGCAACTCAACCTTCTAGGAAGCTCAGCTCAGCAGCAGGAGATCGGGCTTCTCAGGGCTCTAGGAATTAAGCCTAAACCAAGGATGGATATTGGGTATTAGCTCCCCAGCGACATGTGCTCCAAGCCAGACAGATTGAGGACACTGGACCCATACCGGGACACTCTGCCTGCCAAGGCAAAACAAAACCATGCCTTTTGGAGGTACTCAAAATCCTCAGAGCAGGAGAAATCTGCTTACTGACCAGGGAAGAAGGTCAGACTCAGCAGCTGCTGGTAACTTACCTGGAGTCTGGCACTAAAACTGGCCGATGCCATAAAATCAGTCACCTGGGCAGCTCACCTGAACACTCCAAGATCGGGCTTGCTGGGCCCCTAGGTCCTAACTCTCAACATAACCCTAACCTCTATTTTCAAGCCTCTCTACACAGAGTACTGGCCCCCAAGCCATTAACTTTAGGTACACATGGGATATATCAGTGCACTCAGCCTGCCAGACTGCCAGAAACTGTGCCATTTGGAGACCAGCAAAACCCTTAGAGTAGCAGAAATCTGCATGGCCACTGTGGGCCATCCCCAGTTTCAGCAGCCCCCATTACACCAACCTGGATTCGGACACTCAGATGGACACATGCCCTCAACTCAGCCTCCAAGTAGTCACAACTCAGCAAGAGTTTGGGTCTGCTGGGCCCCTACATCCTAACTCTAACCCTAGGTTGGATATTCAGATAACTGTCCCCATAGGCCTGCCCCGGAGCCTCTCGGCCTCTACCTAATCCTAGGTGGGATTTGGGGGCTTCTGTCCCCAGAGGCCTGGGCGCCAAGCCCAAAGACTGAGAACACCAGACACACACCAGGGGCCTCTGCCTTCTAGGAAGAAGGACACCATGACATTTGTAGGTACACAAAAACCCCAGAACGAAACAAATTGGCTTCCTTCGCACCCACTGTTCACTTGCCCGGCGTCTGTCACTAAAACTGATGTACATCCTAAATTCAGTGACTTGGGATGTTTACCTCTGCACTCCAAGATCAGGCTTGCAGGGCCCCTAGGTTCTAAATCAGACCCTAAACCTAACCCTAATAGATTTTCAGACCTCTTTACCCAGAGGCCTGGCCCACAAGCCATAAACTTTAGGTATACATGCAACATAACAGTGGACACAGCCTGCCAGACTGCCAGAAACTGTACATTTGGAGACCAGCCAGATGTTCAGAGTAGCAGAAATCCGCATGCCCACTGTGGGCCTCCACAATTTACAATGGCCTCCATTACACCAATCTAGAATCAGAAACTCAGATGAACACATGCCCTCAACAAAGTCTCTGAGGAGTCACAACCCCAGCAGCAAGATATAGGGCCTGCCAGGACCCTACTAGTTCTTAAAGTTCACCCTCAGTTGCACATTCAAGTATCTGTCCCCAGAGGCCTGACCCCCAAGCCATAAGGATGGGAGAGACATGGGCCATATCAGAGGATTCTGACTGGCAATGAGAAGGACACTATGGCATTTGGAGTGCCACACAACATTCAGAGCTGGAGAAATATTCATTTCCTACCGGGGGCTCAATCCTATTCAGCAGTCCCGGACACTAACCTGCCGCTGGGCCCTCAGACAGATGCACGTCCTCAACTCAGCATGCCAGGAGCTCGAATCAGCACTGACGATCAGGCCTGCTGATCTCCGAGGACCAAACACCAATCCTGGGTTGCAAACTCAGACTTCTGTGCCCAGAGGCCTGGCCGCCAAGCCGCACAGACTAAGGACACCATACACATACCAGAAAAACCTGTCATCAAGACAGAAGGATACCACCGATCTTGGAGCTCCACAAAAGCCTCAGAGCAGGAGGTAACTGCATGCATACCACGACACATCCCACATTCAGATGCCTCCTGGACACTAACTGGGAACCAGGCACTCAGACAGAGGCACGCCCTCAACTCAGTCCCCCAGGGATCTTGCCTCAGCATAGGGAGATCAGGCCTGTAGGGCCCCAAGGCCAAAACCCTAACCATAGATTGCATTATCAGACATTTTTCCCCAGAGGCCTGGCCCCCAAGCCATAGATAGTGTGGAAACTTGTGACATATCAGAGTATTCTGCTTATTAGCCACAAGGAGATCGTGACATGTGGAACTCCACAAAACGCTCAGAGCCAGAGAAATCTGCATGCCTAGCAGGGAACAGGAACATATTCAGCAAGCCCTGGACACTCACCTGGAGTCTGGTGCTGAAACTGAACAACGACCTCAACTCAGCCTCCCAGGCAGCTCGGCTCACATCTACAGTTTCAGAGGGTCCTAACCCTAGGTCCTAACCCTAACCCAAGGGTGTATTTTGAACCCTATGTTGCCAGAGGTCTGGCCCCCAAGCTGCACAGATGAGGTACACATGGGGCATATCAGTGGACACACCGTGCCAGTCAGCAGGAAACCATGACATTTGGAGCTCCAGAATCACTCAGAGCAGAAGAAATCTGCATGCCCACCCTAGGGCCACCCCACATTTCAACAGGCCCTATGACATCCACCTGGAGTCTAGCACTCAGAATGACCCACAACCTCAAATCACCCTCCTAGGGAACTAAGCTCATCATTGAGAGATGGTTCCTCCCAGATCCCTAGGCCCTAACATGAACCTGAACTTGGATTTAGGGGTTTCTGTCCCCACAGGCCTGGGCGCCAAGGCCAATAGACTGAGGACACCTGACCCATAGTGGGGGAATCCACCTGCCAGGCAGAAGGAAACCATGATATTTGGAGGTACACAGAACTCTGAGGACGGGAGAATTGCTTCCTGACCAGGGGAATAGCTCACACGTAGCACCCACTGGTCACTCACTTAGAGTCTATCACTAAAACTGACCTACGCCCTAAACTCAGCCACCTTGGAGGCTCACCTCACAACAGCAAGATCAGGCTTGTTGCAGGGCCCCTGATCCTAAAGAGAACCCTAACCTATATTTTCAAGCCTCTATAGCCAGAGGCCTGGCCCTCAGCCCATAAATGTTAGGTACACATGGAAAATATCAGTGGCCTCAGTCTGCCAGACAGGTGGAAACTGCATTTGGAGACCAGCAAAATCAGCAGGGCCGCAGACATCTGCATGCCCACTATGAGCCACCCCCACATTCCACGGACCCCATTACACCACCATGGAATTGGACACTCAGTTCAGAAATGCCGTCAACTCAGCCTCTCAGGCAACTAACCTCACAGCTCTACATTTGGGGTTACTGTGACCCTAGGCCCCAATCCTAACCTTAGGCTGGATTTTCAACCTTATGTTCCAAGATGCCTGGCCCATGATGAACAGGTGTCGAACACATTTGACATATCAGTGGACTCACCCATCCAGTCAGCAAGAAACCATGACATTTGGAGCTCGTGAAAGCCCTCAGAGCAGCAGAAAACTGCATGTCCGCCGTGGCGACACCCCAAATGTCTACAGGCCCTATGATATCTACTTGGAGTCTAGCACTCAGACGAACCCACAACCTCCACTCAGCCTCCTAGGAAACTCAGCTCAGTGGTAAGTGATCGGGCCTCCCAGCTATCACCTATTCCCCTAAATCTAACCCAGGTTGGATTTAGGTGTCTCTTACCCCAGAGGCCAGGGTGCCAAACATGCCAGAATGAGGACTGCCGAGGCATACCAGGGGGCTCCACTTGCCAGGCACAAGGATACCATGACATTTGGAGGTACACAAAACTCTCAGAATTCGAGAAAATTGCTTCCTGACCAGGGATAAAAGGAACATTAGCACCCACTGGTCACTCACCTGGAGTCTGGCACTAAAACTGACCTATGCCCTAAACTCAGCCCCAAGGGCAGCTCACCTCAGCACTCCAAGATTGGGCTTGCAGGACCCCTAGGTCCTAAAGATAACTCTAAGCTAGATTTTCAAGCCTCTCTACCCAGAGGCCTGGCCCTCAAGCCATCAACATTAGGTACAGATGGGACATATCAATGGACGCAGCCTGCCAACTGCTGAAAACTGTGCAATAAGAGACCAGCAAAACCCTCAGAGCAGCAGAAATCTGCATGTCCACTCTTGGCCAAGGTTATATTCAACGGCCCCCATTTCACCAACCTGGATCTCAGACGGATACATGCCCTCAACTCAGCCTCTGAGGAGTCACACATACCAGAGTACTCCGTAGTCAAGTCAGAGGGATACCACCATATTTGGAGCTCCAGGAAATCCTCAGAGCAGGAGAAATATGCATGCCCAACGTGGGGCCACCCCAAAATTACAGGGACCCCGTGACACCAACCTGGAGGCTGGCTCTCAGACTCACCCACGCCCTCAACTCTGCCTTCTAAGAAGCTGAGTTCAGCACTGAGAGATAAGGCCTCCTGGACCCTTAGGCTCTAACCCTAACCCTAGGTTGGATTTTGTAGCTTCTCTCCCCAGAGGCCTGGGAGCCGAGCCCAAAAGACAGAGGACACCAGACCCAAGGGACTCAGCCTGGCAGGCAAAAGGAATCCATGACATTTGGAGGTACAGAAAACCCTCAGAGCAGGAGAAATCTGTTTTGTGACCCGGAAAGAAGCTCACACTTAGCAGCCGCTGGTCAATCACCTTAAGTCTCCCACAAAAAAAGATATACACCCGAAACTCAGCCAACCCGATTAGCTCACCTCAGCACTCCAAGGTCGTGCTTGCAGGGCCCGTAGGTTCTAACCCTAACCTTGATTTTCACGCCTCTCTACCAGGGGCCTGGCCCTCAAGCCATAAACATGAGGTGTATCAGTGGACTCAGCCTTCAAGACTGCCAGAAACCATGCATTTGGAGACCGGCAAAATCCTCAGAGCAACAGAAATCTGCATGCCCGCTGTGGGCCTCACCCACATTCAGTGGACCCCATGACACAAACCTGGCATCGAAAACAAACACTGACACATGCCCTTGACTCAGCCTCCGAGGAGTCACTGCCCAGAGCCAAGATATCAGACCTGCCGGGCCCCTGGGTCTGCACTTTAGTCCTAGGTTGGATATTCAGGTGTCTGTCCCCAGAGGTTACTGAGCCATAGGACGGGGGAAACCAGGGCCCAATTGGAGGATTTTGACTTGCAATGAGAAGAACACTAAGCATTTAAGCACCACACAACCTTCAGAGCGGGAAAAATCTGCATCCATACCAGGGTCGACGTGCATATTCAGCAGGCCCCCTGAACACTAACCTGCTGTCGGGCACTCAGACCGATGTACATCCTCAATTCAGCATGCCAGGAGTTTGAATCATCACTGGACTATCTGGCCAGCCAAGCCTCAAGGACCAAAAGAAAATACTAGCTTGCAATGTCAGGATTGTGCCCAGAGGCCTGGCCACCAAACCGCCCAGACTGAGGACCTATACCCATACCAGAAGACTCCCTTGTCTAGCCGGAGGGATACCACCACATTTGGAGCTCCATAAACCCCTCAGAACAGGAGAGAGCTGCATGCTTAACACAGAACAGAACCTATTTAGCAGAGCCCTGGACACTCACCTGGAGTCTGGCCATGAACCAGACCAATGCCCTACAATCAGCCTCAAAGGCAACTCAGCTCACAGCTCACAGTTTGGGGCTACTATCACCGTAGGCCTTAATCATAACTCTAGGCTGCATATTCAACCCTAGGTTCCCAGATGCCAGGACCCCAAGCTGTACAGATGAGGTAGCATCGGGCATATCAGTGGATTCACCCAGCCAATCAGCAGGATATCACACCATTTTAATGTCTAGAAAAAGCTCAGAGTAACAGAAATGGGCATGCCCGCTCTGGGGCCATCCCCAATTTCAACGGATCCTATGACATCCACCTGGGGTCTAGCACTCAGACTGACCCACAACTTCAACTCACCCTCCTAGGAGGGCCTCAGTGTTGAGAGATCGGGCCTCCCATAACCCTAGGTCCAAACTTTAACCCTTAGTTGGGATTTAGGGGTTTCTGTCCACAGAGGCCTGGGCGCCGAGCCCAATAGACTGAGGACACCAGACACATACCAGGGGATTCTCCCTGCCAGCCAGAAGGAAACCATGGCATGTGGAGGTACACAAAACCCTTAGGACAGGAGAAAATTGCTTCCTTACAAGGGAAAAAGCTCACATAAGTACCCACTGGTCACTCCCCTCAGTGTGGCACTAAAATTGACCTATGCCACAAACAAATCCCAGGGCGGCTCACCTCAGGATGCTAAGTTCAGTCTTGCAGGGCCCCTATGTCCTAAAGCTAACCCTAACATAGATTTTTAACCATCCCTACCCACAGGCCTGGCCCTCTAGCAATAAACATTAGGTACACCTGGGACATATCAGTGGATTGAGCCTGCCAGACTGCCAGAAACTATGCATTTGGAACAGGCAAAAACATCAGAGAAGCAGAAATCTGCATGCACACTCTTGGTCACCCCCGAATCCAGGGGCCCCAATGACACCAACCTCAGACTGATACATGCACATCCAGCCAGATGGTTAACACCACATTTGGAGCTCCACAAAATCCTCAGAGCAGGAGACATCTGCACGTCTAACACCAAACAAGATCCTATTCAGCAGAACCCTGAACGCTCACCTGAAGTGTGGCACCGAAACTGACCAACCGCCTCAATTCAGGCTCCCAGGCAGCTCGCCTCCCAGCTCGAACTTGCGGGCTACTGCATCTCAGGGCCTAATTCTAACCCTAGGCTGGATTTTCAACCTATGTTCCCAGAGAGCTCAAACTCCCACTTTCAAGGGCCCCCATTACACCTACCTGGAATTGGACACTCAGACTGGCACACGCGCTCAACTCAGCCTCCAAAGAGTAACATCCCAGCACCAAGATATTGGGCCTGCCAAGTTCCTAGGTCTTAACTTTAACCCTAGGTTACATATTCAGGGAATTGTCCCCAAAGGCCTGGCCCACAAACCATGAGTATGGAGAGACCTGGGCCCTATCAGAGGATTCCGACTTACAACAAGAACACTAAACCATTTGAGCGCCACACAACTTTCAGAGTGGGGGGGGGAAATCTGTATCCTTACCAGGGTCCACGTGCATATTCAGCAGCCCCCTGAACACTAACCAGCTTTCGGGCCCTCAGACAGATGCATGTGATCGACTCAGCACACCAGCTCAAATCAGCGCTGGAATATTGGGCCTGATTTGCCCTGAGGACCAAATGCTAATCCTAGCTTGCAATGTCAGGTCTCTGTGCCCAGGGCCTGGCTGCCATGCCACACAGACTGAGGACACCATACCCATACCAAAGAACTCTGTCATCTATCCAGAGGGTTACCACATTTGGAGCTCCACAAAACCTTCAGAGCAGGAAGCAACTGCATCCCTACCAGGAGACAATCACATACAGCCCCCTGTAGATTCACCTGGATTTGGGCAACCAGACAGATGCATATCCTCAACTCAGACCCGCAGGGAGCTCACCTGAGCATCGGGAGATCGGGGTCTTGAGCCACTGGGCCTTAACCCAAATCCATAGACATTTTGGAAGCAGGATTTGGATCGGAGTATTCCGCCTACCACCCACAAGGAAACCGTGACCTGTGGAACTGCACAAACCCCTAATAGCAGGAGGAATATGCATGCCTAGCAGGGAACAAGATGGTACTCAGCAGGCCTCTGGACACTCACCTGGATCTGGCACTGAAACTGGCCAATGGCCTCAAATCAGCCTCCCAGGCAGCTCGCCTCGCCACTTTAGTTCGGATCTTCTGAGACCCTAGGTCCTATCCCCAACCTGCGGCTGGATATTCAACCCTCTGTTCCCAGAATCGGGGCCTGCAAGCAGCATAGATGAGATACACATGGGACATATCAGCAAAGTCACCCTGCCACTCAGCTGGAAACCTTGCCATTTGAAGATCAGGAAAACCATCAAAGCAGCAGAAATCTGCTTGCCCAACGTGGGGTCAATGCATATTTCAATGGACTCCGAGATACCAACCTGGAGTCTGGCACTCAGACTGACCTATGCCCTCAACTCAACCTTGGAGGAGTCACAGTACAGCACCAAGAGATCCATCCAGCCGGGACCTTACATCCAAAGGGAACCATAAATTGGATATTCTGATGTCTGAACTAGGTTGCAACGTGAGGCCTCTGTTCCCAAAGGTCTTTTGGTCAAGCCTCACAGACAGAGGACACCATACCCATACCAGACGATGCTGCGGTCCATCCAGAAGGATTCCACAATGTTTGGAGCTCCACAAAACCCTCAGAGAAGGAGATAACTGCTTGTCTACCAGGAGACGCCCACACTTTAAGCAGACCCCTGGACATTAAATGGAATCTGGCACTCAGATTCATGTCCTCAACATAGCCCCCCAGGGAACTCACATGAGTATCAGGATACTGGCTTGACAGGCCTATAGGCCCTAACCCTAATGCTAGATTGCATTATCAGACATTTTTTCAGAGGCCAGGCCACCCAGCCTTTGAGATGTGGACGCATGAGTCATACTGGAGTACTCCGCCTACCAGCCACAAGGAAACAGTGGCATTTGGAACTCCACGAAACCCTCAGAGCTGGAGAATTCTGCATGACAATCAGGGAACAAGATTCTATTCAGCAGGCCCCTGGACACTCACCTAGAATCTGGCATGGAAACTGACCAATGGCCTCAACTCAGCATCCCAGCCAACTCGCCACATCGCTCCAAATTTGGGTCTGCTGGGACACTAGGCCTTAAACCTAACCTTGGCTGTATTTTCAGCCCTATGTTCCTAGAGAACTGGAGATGAGTTCTCTCCAACCTGAGCAGATGAGGTACACATCGGACATTTGAGTGGACTCATCCTCCCACTCAGCAGGAAACCATGCCATTGGTAGATCTGCAAAACACGGAGAGCAGCAGAAATCTGCACGATCACCGTGGGGCCACCCCAAAATTAAATGAACTCTATGAAGCAACCTGGAGTCTCACACTCAGACTGACCCATGCCCTCAACTCAAACACCAAGGAAGCTGAACTCAGGGCTAAGAGATTGGGCCTCCTGGACCCCTAGGCCCAAACCCTGACCCTAATTTGGATTTTGGGGCTTCTCTCCCCAGAACCTTCGGCACTAAGACCAACAGAGAGAAAACACCAGACCAAAACCAGGGGACAGCCAGGCAAAAGGACACCATGATATCTGGAGGTGCATACATCCCTCAGAACAACTCTGCTTACAGACCAGGGAAGAAGCTCACTCTGCAGCCACTGGTCAATCACATGGAGTCTCCCACAAAAACTGATCTGGACTCTAAACTCAGCCACCCAAGGAGCTTGCCTCAGCACTCTAAGTTTGGGCTGGCAGGAACCCTAGGTTCTATCCTTAACCCTAACCTCGATATACAAGCCTCTCTACAGAGATGCCTGGCTCACAAGCCATAAACATTAGGTCCACATGGGACATATCCATGGACTCAGGCTGCCAGTCTGCCAGAAACAGTGCCATTTGGAGCCCAGCAAAACCCTCAGAGCAGCAGAAATCTGCATGCCCACTGTGGGCCAGCCCCACTTTCAATGGCCCCCATTACTCCAACCTAGAATCGGACACTCACTGACACATGATCTCGACTCAGCCTCAGAGCAGTCACAGCACAGTGCCAGAGATCGAGCCTTGCGATGCCCCTAGGCCCTAACCCTAACCGTGGGTTAGATTTTGAGCTGTTTGTCCCCAGAGGCCTGGGCCCCAAGCCATAAGGATGGGGGAGACCTGGGCCATTTTACGGGACTCCGACTTCCAGCAGAAGAAAAACCACAGCATTTGGAACACCTCACACCCTTCAGAGCCAGAGAAATCTGCATCCCTACCAGGGTCCATGCCCATATTCTGCAGACCCCTGAACACTAACCTGCCTTTGGCTACTCAGATAGATGCACGTCTGCAACTTCCACACCATGAGCTTGAATCAGCGCTGGGAGGGCCGGCCTGCCGAGCCCTAAGGACCAAAAGCTAACCCGAGGTTGCAGTGTCAAGTCTCTGTGCCCAGAGGCCTGGCCACCTAGGGGCACAGACTAAAGACGCCACTCCCATACCAGAGAAATCCGTCTTCTAGACAGAGGGACAAAACCACATTTGGAGCTCCACACAATCTTCACCGCATGAGAATTCTGGATTCATAACATGATACAAGATCCTATTCAGCATGCTTCTGGACACTCATATGGAGTCTGGCACTGAATCTGACCAATGGCCTCAACTCAGACTCCCAGGCAGTTCACCTCACAGCTACAAGTTTGAGGCTACTGTGATCCTAAGCCCTAACCCTATAGCTAGGCTGGATTATCAACTCTATGTTCCCAGAGGCCTGCCCCCAAAATACACAGTTGAGGTACACATTGGGCATATCAGTGGACTCACCCAGCCATTCTTCAGGAAATGGTGCTGTTTGGAGCTCCAGAAAACCCTCAGAGCAGCAGAAATCTGTATGTCCATCCTGAGGCCACCCCAAATTTCAATGAGCCCTACGACATCCACCTGGAGTCTAGCACTCAGGATGACACACAGCCTCCACTCAGCCTCCTCGGAAGTTTAGCTCAGCATGGAGAGATCAGGCATCCCAGAACCCTAGTCCCTAATTCTTACCCAAGGTTGGATTTAGGGTCTTTTATCCCCAGAGGCCTGGGCGCCAAGCCCGACAGACCGAGGACACTAGACGCATACCAGTGGACTCCACCAGCCAGGCAGAAGGAAACCATGACATTTGGAGCTACACAAAACTCTGAGGACGGGAGAATTGCTTCCTGACCAGGGGAAAAGCTCACACGTAGCACCCGCTGGTCACTCACTTGGAGTCTATCACTAAAACTGACCTACGCCCTAAACTCAGCCATGTAGGTGGCTTGCCCCAGTACTGCAAGTTCAGGCGTTCAGGGCCCCTAGGTCCTAAAGCGAACCCTAACCTGGATTTCCAAACCTCTCTAGCCAGAGGCCTGGCCCTGAAACCATAAGTGTTAGGTTTATGGGAAATATCAGTGGCCTCAGCCTGCCAGATAGCTGGAAACTGCATTTGGAGACCAGCAAAATCGGCAAAGCAGCAGACATCTGCATGCCCACTATGAGCCACCCCCACATTCTACAGCCCCCATTACACGAATGTGGAATCCGACACTCAGTTGAGACATGTCCTCAACTCAGACTCTCAGGAGTCACAGGCCAGCACCTGCCGGGCCCCTAGGTCTTTACGTTAACCCAAGGATGGATATTCAGGTGTGTGTCCCCAGAGGCCTGGGCCGAAGCAATAACGATGGGGGAGACCTGGGACCTATCGCAGGATTCCGACTTGCAATGAGAAGAACACTATGGATTTGACTGCCACACAAGCTTCAGACCAGAACAAACCTGAATCCCTACCAAGGTCCTCACGCATTTTCAGCTGCCCCCTGAACACTAATATGCTCTCGGGCACTCAGACAGATGCACAGCTTCAAATCAGCACACCAGGAGTTCGAATCAGTGCTCGCGGAGCCTGCCAAGCCCTGAGCACCAAATGCTAACCCTAGGTTGCAATGTCAGGTCTCTGTGGCTGGAGGCCTGGCTGCCAAGCAACACAGACTGAGGACACCATGCCCATACCAGAGGACTCCAGCATCCATCCAGAGAGATACCACCACATTTGCCACTCCACAAAACCCTCAGAATGGGAGAAAATCGCCTGCCTAACACAGAACAAGATCATATTCAGCAGGCCCCTGGAAACTCACCTGGAGTCTGGCACTGAAACTGACCAACATCCTCAACTCAGCCTCTCAGGCAGCTCACTTCACAGCTCCAAGTTTGAGGTTACTGTGACCCTAGGCCCTAATCCTAACCCTAGGTTGGATTTTCAACCTTATGATCCCAGATGCCTGAACCCAAGATGAACAGGTGTGGAACACATTTGACATATCAGTGGACTCACTCACCCAGTCAGCAATAAACCATGACATTTGGAGCTCTGAGAAGCCCTCAGAGCAGCAGAAATCTGCATGCCCACCGTGGCGTCACCCCAAATTTCAACAGGCCCTATGATATCTATGTGGAGTCTAGCACTCAGACGGACCCAGAACCTCAACTCACCCTCCTAGTAAACTCAGCTCAGTGGTAAGTAATCGGGCCTCCAAGCCCAGCACCTAGACCCCTAAATCTACCCCAGGTTGGGTTTAGGTGTGTCTCACCCCAGAGGCAAGGGTGCCAAATATGCTAGAATGAGGACAGCCGACCCATACCAGTGGACTCCACTTGCCAGGCAGAAGGAAAACATGACATTTGGAGGTACCCAAAACTCTCATAATTGGAGAAAATTGCTTCCTGACCAGGGATAAAATGAACATTAGCACCCACTGGTCACTCACCTGGAGTCTGGCATGAAAAGTGACCTATGCCCTAAACTCAGCCACAAGGGCAGCTCACCTCAGCACTCCAAGATCAGGCTTGCATGACCCCTAAATCCTAAAGATAACTCTAAGCTAGATTTTCAAGCCTTTCTACCCAGAGGCCTGACCCTCAGGCCATAAACATTAGGTACACGTGGGACATATCGACGGATGCAGCCTGCCAACTGCTGAAAACTGTGCAATTAGAGACCAGCAAAACCCTCAGAGCAGCAGAAATCTGCATTCCCACTGTTGGCCAATGCCATAGTCAATGGCCCCCATTTCACCAACCTGGATCGGACACTGAGATGGATACATGGCCTCAACTCAGCCTCCGAGGAGTCACACATACCAGAGGACTCCGTCGTCTAGACAGAGGGATACCACCATATTTGAAGCTCCAGAAAACCCTCAGATCAGGAGAAATATGCATGCCCAACATGGGGCCACCCCAAAATTACAGGGACCCTGTGACACAAACCTGGAGGCTGGCTCTCAGACTGACGAACGCCCTCAATGCTGCCTCCTAAGAAGCTGAGTTCAGCAGTGAGAGATCAGGCCTCCTGGGCCCTTAGGCTCTAACCCTAACCCTAGGTTGGATTTTGTGGCTTCTCTCCCCAGAGGCCTGGGAGCCGAGCCCAACGTACAGAGGATACCTGACCCAGGGGACTCCACCTGCCAGACCAAAGGAATCCATGACGTTTGGATGTACAGAAAACCCTCAGAGCAGGAGAAACCTGTTTCCTGACCAGGAAAGAATATCACACTCAGCAGCCACTGGTCATAACCTTAAGTCTCCCACAAACACTGATCTACACCCCAAACTCAGCCAACCCGATTAGCTCGCCTCAGCACTCCAAGGTCGTGCTTACAGGGCCCATAGGTTCTAATCCTAACCTTGATTTTCACGCCTCTCTACCAGGGGCCTGGCCCTCAAGCCATAAACATGAGGTGTATCTGTGGACTCAGCCTTCCAACTGCCAGAAACCATGCATTTGGAGATCAGCAAAATCCTCAGAGCAACAGAAATCTGCATGCCCGCTGTGGGCCTCACCCACATTCAGTGGACCCCATGACACAAACCTGGCATCGAAAACAAACACTGACACGTGCCCTCAGTTCAGCCTCCGAGGAGTCACTGCCCAGAGCCAAGATATCAGACCTGCCGGGCCCCTAGGTCTGAACTTTAGCCCTAGGTTGGATATTCAGGGGTCTGTCTGTCCCCAGAGGTTACTGAGCCATAGGATGGGGGAGACCAGGGCCCAATAGGAGTATTTTGACTTGCAATGAGAAGAACACTTAGCATTTAAGCACCAACAACCTTCAGAGCGGGAAAAATCTGCATACCTACCAGGGTCAACGTGCATATTCAGCAACCCCCTGAACACTAACTTGCTGTCGGGCACTCGGACAGATACACGTCCTCAATTCAGCACACCAGGAGCTCGAATAAGCACTGGACTATCTGGCCTGCCAAGCCCCGAGGACCAAAGAAAACACTAGCTTGCAATGTCAGCACTCTGTGCCCAGAGGCCTGTCTGCCAAGCTGCACAGACTGAGGACACTACACCCATACCAGTAGACTCCCTTGTATAGCCAGAGGGATACCACCACATTTGTAGCACCATAAACGCCTCGGAACAGGAGAACGTTGCATTCTTAACACAGAACAAGATCCTATTCAGCAGACCCCGGACACTCACCTGGAGTCTGGCCATGAACCTGAGCAATGCCCTCAAATCAGCCTCACAGGCAGCTCGGCTCACAGATCCAAGTTTGTGGCTACTACGACCCTAGGCCCTAATTATAACCCTAGGCTGGATTTTCAACCCTATGTTCCCAGGGGCCAGGACCCCAAGCTGCACAGATGAGGTAGCATTGGGCATATCAGTGGATTCACCAAGCCAGTCAGCAGGATATCGCGCCATTTCGATCTCTGGAAAAAACTCAGAGTAGCAGAAATGGGCATGCCCACTGTGGGGCCATCCCAAATTTCAACGGATCCTATGACATCCACCTGAGGTCTAGCACTCAGACTGACCCACAACCTCAACTCACCCTCCTAGGAAACCTCCTCAGCGTTGAGAGATCGGGCATCCCATAGCCCTAGGTCCTAACCTTAAACCTTAGGTTGGATTTAGGGGCTTCTGTCCACACCGGCCTGGGCGCCAAGCCCAATAGACTGAGGACACCAGACACATACCAGGGGACTCCACCTGCCAGGCAGAAGGAATCCATGGCATTTGGATGTACACAAAACCCTCAGAACAGGAGAAAATTGCTTCCTTACAAGGGAAAAAGCTCACATTAGTACCCACTGGTCACTCACCTGGAGTGTGGTACTAAAATTGACCTATGCCCCATACAAACCCCAGGGCAGCTCACCTCAGGACTCTAAGTTCAGTCTTGCAGGGATCCTAGGTCCTAAAGCTAACCATAACTTACAATTTTAACCGTCTCTACCTACCCAGGCCTGGCCCTCAAGCCATAAGCATTAGGTACAACTGGGACATATCAGTGGATTGAGCCTGCCATTCTTCCAGAAACTGTGCATTTGGAGGCCTGCAAAAATGTCAGAGAAACAGAAATCTGCATGCACACTCTCGGCCACCCCCAGATTCAGTGGCCCCCAATACACCAACCTGCAATGGGATACTCAGACTGACACATGCACATCTAGACCGAATGATAACACCACATTTGGAGCTCCACAAAATCCTCAGAGCAGGAGACATCTGCACACCTAACACTGAACAAGATCCTATTTATGGTCACATGAAGGCTGGCACTGAAACTGACCAACTGCCTCAATTCAGCCTCCCAGACAGCTTGCCTCACAGCTTGAACGTTGGGGCTACTGCATCCCAGGGCCTAATCCTAATCCTAGGCTGGATTGTCAACCTATGTTCCCAGAGAGCTCAAACTCCCACTTTGAAGGCCCCCATTACACCTACCTGGAATTGGACACTCAGACTGACACTTGCGCTCAACTCAGCCTCCAACGAGTCACATCTCAGAACCAAGATATCGAGCCTGTCAAGCTCCTAGGTCTTAACTTTAACCCTAGGTAGAATATTCAGGGAATTGTCCCCAATGGTCTGGCCCCCAAGCCATAAGTACGGGGATACCTGGGCCCTATCGAAGGATTCTGACTTACAACAAGAACACTACACCATCTGAGCAACATACAACCTTCGGAGCGGGGAAAAATCTGCACCCTTACCAGGGTCCACGTGCATATTCAGCAGCCCTCTGAACACTAACCAGCTGTCGGGCCCTCACACAGATGCATGTAATCTACTCAGCACACCAGCTCAAATCAGCGCTGGAGGATCGTGCCTGATGTGCTAACCAAATGCTATCCCTAGCTTGCAATGTCAGGTCTCTGTTCCCGGAGGCCTGGCTGCCAATCCCCACAGACTGAGGACACCATACCCATACCAGAGAACTCTGTCATCTCTCCAGAGGGTTACCACATTTGGAGCTCCACAAAACCTTCAGAGCAGGAAGCAACTGCATCCCTACCAGGAGACACCCACATACAGCCCCCTGTAGTGTCACCTGGATTTGGGCACACAGACAGATGCATGCCCTCAACTTAGACCCCCAGGGAGCTCACCTGAGCATCAGGAGATCGGGGTCGTGGGCCACTGGGCCTAGACCCAAACCCTAGATTTCGTTTTCAGACATGTATCCCCAGAGGCCTGGCTCCAATTCCATAGAAATTGTGGAAGCAGGATTCATATCGGAGTATTGTGCCTACCACCCACAAGGAATCCATGACCTGTGGAACTGCACAAACCCCTAAGAGCAGGAGAAATATGCATGCCTAGCAGGGAACAAGATGGTACTCAGCAGGTCCCTGGACACTCACCTAGAGTCTGGCACTGAATCTGACCAATGGTGTCAACTCAGCCTCCCAGGCGACTCGCTTTACCGCTTTAGTTCCGATCTTCTGAGACCCTAGGTCCTAACTCCAAACCTAGGCTGGATTTTCAGCCCTATCTTCCCAGAGTCTGGGCACGCAAGCTGCATAGAAGAGATACACTGGGGATATATCAGCAAAGTCACCCTGCCACTCAGCCAGAAACTGTGCTATTTGGAGTTCGGGAAAACCATCAAAGCAGCAGAAATCTGCTTGCCCAACGTGGGGTCAACGCATATTTCAATGGACCCCGTGATACCAACCTAGTGTCACCCACTCAGGCTGAGCTATGCCCTCAACTCAGCCTTGGAGGAGTCACAGGACAGCGCCAAGAACTCTGGCCAGCCAGGCCCTTACGTACAACATGATCCCTAAATTGGATATTCTGATGTCTGAACTGGGTTGCAACGTGAGGCCTCTGTTCCCAAAGGTCTTTTGGTCAAGCCTCACAGACAGAAGACACCATACCCATACCAGAGGATGCTTCGGTCCATCCAGAAGGATTCCACAATGTTTGGAGCTCCACAAAACCCTCAGAGAATGAGATAACTGCTGGCCTACCAGGAGACACCCACACTTTAAGCAGACCCCTGGACGTTAACCGGGAATCTGGCACTCAGACAGATTCATGTCCTCAACCAGCCCCTCAGGGAGCTTGCATGAGCATCAGGATACTGGCTTGACAGTCCGTTAGGGCCTAACCCTAATGCTAGATTGCATTATCAGATATCTTTTTCCAGTGGCCAGGCCAGCCAGCCTTAGAGATGTGGACGCATGAGTCCTACTATAGTACTCTGCCTATCAGCCACAAGGAAACAGTGGCATGTGGAACTCCACAAAACCCTCAGAGCTGGAGAATTCTGCATGCCAATCAGGGAACAAGATCCTATTCAGCAGGCCCCTGTACACTCAACTGGGGTCTGGCACTGAAACTGACCAACGGCCTCAACTCAGCATCCCAGGCAACTTGCCTCACTGCTCCAAATTCGGGTCTGCTGGGACACTAGGCCTTAAACCTAACTTGGATGTATTTTCAGCCCTATGTTCCTAGAGAGCTGGACTCCAACCTGCACAGATGAGGTACACATCGGACGTATGAGTGGACTCATCCTCCCACTCAGCAGGAACCATACCATTTACAGCTTCGCAAAACACGGAGAGCAGCAGAGATCTGCACGAACATCGTGGGGCCACCCCAAAAAAATGAACTCTGGGAAGCAACCTGGAGTCTGGCACTCAGACTGACCCATGCCCTCAACTCAAACTCTGAGGAAGCTGAACTCAGGGCCAAGAGATTTGGCCTCCTCTGCCCCTAAGCCTAAACCCTAACACTAATTTGTATTTCAGGGCTTCTCTACCCAGAGCCCTTGGCACCAAGACCAAGAGACAGAGGACACCAGACCTAAATCTAGGGACATCTCCTGCCAGGCATAAGGACACCATGACATCTGGAGGTACACACATCCCTCAGAGCAGGAGAAATCTGCTTACTGACCAGAGAAGAAGCTCACACTCAGCAGTCACTGGTCAATCACTTGGAGTCTCCCACAAAAACTGATCTGGGCCCTAAGCTCAGCCACCCAAGCAGCTTGCCTCAGCACTCTAAGTTTGGACTTGCAGGAAACCTAAGTTCAATCCTTAACCCTAACCTCGATATACAAGCCTCTCTACAGAGACGCCTGACTCACAAACCGTAAATATTAGACCCACATGGGACATATCAGTGGGCTCAGGCTGCCAGTCTACCAGAAAGAGTGCTACTTGGAGACCAGCAAAACCCTCAGAGCAGCAGAAATCTGCATGCCCACTGTGGGCCAGCCCCACATTCAATGGCCCCCATTACTCCAAGCAGGAATCGGACACTCACTGACACATGCCCTCGACTCAGCCTCAGAGGAGTCACAGCACAGTGCCAGAGATCGAGCCTGCCAGGCCCCTAGGCCCTAAGCCTAACCATGGGTTAGATTTTGAGCTGTTTGTCCCCAGAGGTCTGGGCCCCAAGCCATAAGGATCGGGGAGACCTGGGCCATTTTACGGGACTCCGACTTCCAGCAGAAGAAAAACCACAGCATTTGGAACACCTCACACCCTTCAGAGTCAGAGAAATCTGCATCCCTACCAGGGTCCATGCCCATATTCAGCAGATGCCAGAACACTAACGTGCCTTCAGCTAGTCAGACAGATGCACGTCTGCAACTTCCACAGGATTTGCATGAACCAGCGATGGAGGGTCCAGCCCGCTGAGCCCTGAGGACCAAAAGCTAACCCAAGGTTGCAGTGTCAAGTGTCTGTGCCCAGAGGCCTGGCCGCCTAGGGTCCCAGACTGAAGACTCCACTCCCATACCAGAGAAATCTGTCGTCTAGACAGAGGGACGACACCACCCCATTTGGAGCTCCACACAATCCTCACTGCATGAGATTTCTGAATGCATAACATGGTACAAGATCCTATTCAGCATGTTTCTGGACACTCATCTGGAGTCTTGCACTGAAACTGCTCAACGGCTTCAACTAAACCTCCCAGGCAGCTCACCTCACAGCTACAAGTTTGGGGCTACTGTGACCCTAAGCCCT
>PITA01027804.1:0-20381 GCA_004023965.1 Spilogale gracilis | reverse complement strand
CTCCCATCAGCTACCCCATCAGCTACCCCATCAGCTACCCCCCATCAAGAAAGGGCAGGGGCCCCATCCCTAAACTCACCATCTCTGCTGATAGAACCCATCCAAGAATGGTCACCTTTACCATTAGGGCACTTGTGTAGGCAAAATCCCAAAGTACCTTTTACAGTCACTCATGGTATTTTCATATTTATTCCTATTGGAGAAGGCTGAAGACTCTAGAGGTTTGGGGTGCTCCCTCTGTCTCTGAGGGCCCAAGCTCTCAGAGCTCAAGTCCCCAATGCTGGCTGACCCTTCCCCCAGTTTCCCTCTGACAGGTCATTACTCAGGAACCCAGAGGAGCAGTTTTCCAGCATCCTATTATGACAGTTTTATAATATTGAAAATATATTAAATCACCATTAAGAGTGACAGGCATAATTCCCACTAAGGTGGGGGAGAGATTATTTTGTCAGGTGGCTTAGCAGGAAGAGAGACAGTAAGAGCTTTTAGGCTCTCTCAAGCCTCTTTAAAAAACAAAAAACAAAAAACAAAAACGCCCAAGAAACCAGTAATCCACTATAATGCTGGTTATACTCAAGCCTTTTTTTTTTTTAATAACTGCGCAGCCCATCCCCATTATGTTCCCTGTGGCCCAGAGGAAGCTGTAAATAGGGATCCCGGGGATCCTGGAGTTAATCTGGAGTTCAAGGTGGTAAAAGGAAGTCACCTGCTTTCCAAGGCATCCCTGGCATTTTGGGTAAAGGAAGCAGAGCCTACTTTCTTACATGGGGATTAATTCCCTTTACAATTTGTTAATTATCAGGGTGCACAATTAACAGCTTTATATAGATACCAGCTCCAGGATGAGAATATTTAACGGTATGCTACCAACTCCGATCTATGCAATAGACTGATTAAAATCTTATTTACATTTCTTCCGAGTTCTTACAACTCCTGTTATTCTTCTTTAATTTCTCATTTGGTGCATCACTGGATATGGTGGAAAGATTATCAGATTTGGTGGGAGGGGAAGCTGATGCTGTTTGAGTGTTTAACGGACTGTTTTCTCTTACCAGCTGATGTGTTGTATTTTCTATTTAGTCTGAATTTGGAGAACTAGCTTTGCAGTGTCTGCACAAGTTACTCCATTTTGAACATGTTCCCTTTATACCTCTTTTTTTAATAGGCCAGAATTTTAAGCCAAGGGTCCAGATTTTCATAATGATGATTAAAACAGGATTTTTGTGTGGCTAATTCATTAACAAACGTTGTATGCCTCTAATGTACTGGGCAAAGGTAGACATCAGGAAAGACATGGGGTCTGTCTTCAACATACTGAAACTCTTAAGTTTAAGGAGGCACCAGGGATGTGATAAGTGTAATGGGATTCTAAATATAATGTGGTATCCTGGGTTGCTTCCTGGAACAGAAGGAGGGCATTAGCAGAGAGTTGGCAAAAAAGTCTGAAGTTTAGTTAATGGTAATGAGCCAATGTCAGCTTCTCAGTTTTGACAAATGGACCATGATTATGTAAGATGTCAGGGTTGGGTGAAACTGGGTGAAGGGCATATGAGAATGGGGCTAGATTTGCAACTTTTTGGAAATTGAATATTATTCCTAAATAGAACATCTTATTTATTTATTTATTTATTTATTTATTTATTTATTTATTTATTTTCAATGTTAATGGACATTTTTATTAAATATGAATTTTTCTTCGGATATTATCCCAACATTCCCCCTACTAGACTTCTTTGATTTCTCTTTCTAGACTGGATCGTCAAAGACCACCTACTCTCCTCACTGACCACCCTGTAATTTTGCATTACATCATCATGTAATCCCTCCAAAATGTCTAGTTGTCTCCCTTACCAGACATACATTATCATTTATAGATGTAGATATATAAAATTTTCTTTTTCCATTCATCCATAGATGGACACAGGTTACTTGGGTTGCTTTTGTACCTTGGCTGTTGTAAATAAACATAGGGTCCATATATTTTGATATATGATATACCATTTTCTTTGGTAAATACCCAGTAGTTGAATTATTGGATCAAATAATATTTCTATTTTTAATTTTTTGAGGAATCTCCATACTGTTTTCCATAGTGGCCACACAAATTTACATTCCCACCAACAGTCCACTTAGTGATTTCAGAATGTTCTATGCTGACTAAAGTATCTGGTTTGAGTTCCTGCTATCTCAAGTTTTCACAACATGCAAAAAGCTGCACCAATATAAGTGTAACTGTTTAAATAATGTAGCATACAGAATTAAATCTACGTATCTATTCTATATAAGGCACAATAAAAATAAACTAGTTCCTACAGGTCCAAGATTATAAATTTTGAGATGAAGTGGCTACCACTTTCTTATTCTGAATATTGAACAAATTCTGTTTTATGTTAATTTTACCTATTTGCTTACGTTTATGGTAGGAATACTTATTCTTTATTTCACATATCCTCAGGAGTTCTGGGAACCAACAGTTTTTTAAATTACATGGAAAGTTAATTTAAGAATGAACAGATGCCATTACCTACATTCTTAGAGCTACATTTCCTTGGGCAAGGGAAACAAAAGTAAAATTAAATTATTGGGACCACACCAAAATAAAAAGCTTTTGCACAGCAAAGAAAACCATCAACAAAATGAAAAGGCAATCTACTAAATGCGAGAAACCATTTGCGAATGATATATATAATAAAAGGTTCATATTCAAAATCTATAGCGTACTTATAAAACTCAACATTTAAAAAAACCCCACAAATAATCTGAATAAATAATGGGAAGAGACCCGGAATGGACATTTTCCCAAGGAAGACATGCAGATGGTCAACAGACACATGAAACAATGCTCAACATAAATGCAAATAAAAACCACAATACAATATTGCCTTACACTTGTCAGAATAGCTAAAATCAAAAAGACAAGAAATAACAAGTGCTGGCAAGTATATAGCGAAAAAGGAACCCTCATGGACTGTTGGTGGGAATGTAAATTTGTGCGGCCACTATTTTTTATTTATTTTTTAAAGATTTATTTATTTGTCAGAGAGAGAAGGGGCATGCACAGTAGGCAGAGGGAGAAGCAGCTTCCCCACTGAGCAAGGAACCCCATGCAGGACTTGAGCCCAGGACCCCGGATCATGACCTGAGCCAAAGGCAGATGCTTAACCATCTGAGCCATCCAGGTGCTCCTAAAATGTTTATTTTAAAATTAAAGTAGTAGGATTTTAGGAAAGACTTCATTTGAAAACTCCTACGATCGTTTAGGGAAACAACTGTTCTCGGGAGAGCATCCCATTCTTGCTCTCTCCGTAGTCCTAGAAGATGTGTGAGGAACCAGCTGACCTTTGGGGAATGAAGTTGTCTCCTGTGGATCAGGGCCTATGCAAAATGACCATGGCCTCGTGAAACAGCACTAGGCTTCAATTCAGTGAATTAAAACCTATTTGCCACTTCCTAATTGTGTAATCCCGGGTCACTTAATGCATCTGAGCCTTGGATTTTTCATCTGGATAAGGAGCGATCAGCTTGTGCAAATAAAGGGACTACTCTGAATAGCAAATTTAAAAGGAAGTAGTGCGGTAAGAGCACCGTCAGCATCGCTCTGGAACTGGAAGAAAGGGACTCGAAACCCATCCAACCAAGGCCCACGTGGCTAATGAGCATGGAGAGTACTTCCCAGACTGGAGCCTTCAACAGCCCCAAACCTGCTGCTTTACTGAAACTACAGAGAGAGAGAAAAAAAAGGCCTCTCTCAGAAAAAAATGGCCATGCATTCTTTACCTGCTTCCGGTGGGTGTGGCTGCAAAGGGCTGCTCCTGACTCCTCTCTTATCTCTGGTAATAGCTGTACTCTCCTCCATTGCACCTCCAGGCAGCTCCATCCTTTTTCTTTTCTTATGGTGCCTCAAATGGTCTCATGGTAGCACTACACTGTTAAATGTGAGAATAAACTACTGAGAAAGCTCCAGTGCTTTCCCCCGCCTTCCACCTCCAGGGGTTACTTTGTCACTCTGTCCCTCTTTGCTTTATTTCAGCTTATTTAGCACACAGCCTGTAGTGGGGCGATGCAAAACCTTGGCTTCCCTGACTTGTGGCCTGCACTGCTTCCCTGGCCAAGAGGAATTGCCTTGGATTTCCCCTTGAGGAAAAGCCCATCTGATATTTTGTCTTCTTTCATTTTGCTCTCTGTATCAGCGACGCAGTAGTGCTGGCTCAAGAGAGAGGCTGTGCAGCAATCCATTCACCTGCTAGCTTTGACTTTCGTCAGCTGGATGTAGGAGAAAGGACATTCTCACTCCAGCTTCACCCACACCACGGATGCACCTTGCGGACCTCTTCCTCCACCAGAGCAGGTGTCAGGCACCTGGTGTTCACAGGGCTGCTGCCCCCTAGAGGGTTACTACCTTGGGAGACAGGGCTGTGCATTAAGAACTCTCATACTCAGGGTGCCTGGGTGGCTCAGAGGGTTAGGCCTCTGCCTTCGGCTCAGGTCATGATCCCAGGGTCCTGGAATCGAGCCCCACATCAGGCTCTCTGCTCAGCGGGGAGTATACTTCCCCCTCTCTCTCTGCTTGCCTCTCTGCCTACTTGTGGTCTCTCTCTGTGTCGAATAAAAAAAAACCAAAAAAACAAAAACAAAAACAAAAAACCTCTCATACTCTGGGGCTCCTGGGTAGCCAGTCATTAAGCATCTGCCTTCAGTTCAGGTCATGATCCTGAGCCCTGCATTGGGCTCCCTGACCAGCAGGAAGCCTGCTTCTCCCTTTTTCACTCCCCTTGCTTGTGTTCCCTCTCTCACTGTGTGTCTCTCTCTCAAATAAATAAAATATTAAAAAAAACCCCAAACCTCTCACACCCTAAGGCATTCTGTAAACAGTGCACACTTGGTGGTTCTGGTTGGTGATGATAGGTGATGAAGATGATAATAAAAACATTAAATGAGCTCTTACTGTGTGCCTGCTTCTAACTAGGTGCTTCATATGCAACATCTCATTTGATATCCCTAACAATACTGAGACATGAGATATATGAGATATTTTTCTTTAAAAATGCTTTTACAGGGCACCTGGATGGCTCAGTTGGTTAAGCACCTGTCTTTGGCTCAGGTCACCCTCCCAGGGCCATGGAATCAAACCCATCTCCCTCTGCCTGCCACACCCCTGCTGTGCTCTCTCTCTGTCTCTCTCTCTCTGTCAAATAAATAAATAAAATCTTTAAAGAAATATTTTTACACATGAGAAAACTGGGGCTCAGAACATATCCAAATAAAACCATAAGGTTTGAGAAACAGAAGAGAAACTGATTTGGGTTATATAAATACACAGCTGAACACTGACATGCTAATTTTCCTAATTTATGTCACACATCTCCCATTGATCTTTACATACAGTTTTTTGCCCCTGGAGATTCATATTGCTTTTTAACCCTGACGTCTAGGCAATCATTATTTATTGATCAGTGTTGACATCCAGGATAAGTCCTATTTTCCATCCAGTGAATAACTGTTGAAAGAAAGGAGAATACAAGTCTCTGGGCTGGGGCAGTCAAGCCATAGCTTCACAGAGGAGTAGACATTTGGTCCAGCCTTGAAAGAAAGGTGCAGGACCTGAGTAAGTGAAGTTAATTATGAGAGGCACTTAATTATTGAGTGCTTACTTACTGTATTCCAACCATTGCTCATGGCTGCTGTTAATTCATTTAAAACCCACAGCATTTCTAGGACATACATACCATTAATACCCCCATGTTACAGAGGAGAAACTAATGCACAGAGAGGGTAAGTGGCTTGTGCAGAATCACACAGTCCATTCAGAGGAAGGCCAGGAGGCTAGCCCAGGTAATGTAGTTCTAGAGCCTATACTCTCCATCAATATACCATCCTGTTTTTTGTTTTAAGTTTTTATTTAAATTCAATTTAATTAACATAGACAGTATTATTAGTTTCAGAGGTAGAATTCAGTGATTCATCAGTTGTGTATGACACCCAGTGCTCATTACTTCAAGTGTCCTTAACGCCCATCACCCTGTCACCCTGCCTTCTACCTAACTCTCCTCCAGCAACCCTCAGTTTGTTTCCTAGACTTGAGAGCCTCTTATGATTTGCCTCCTTCTCTGTTTTCATCTTATTTTATTTTTCTATTTCCCTATTATCTGTTTTGTTTCTTAAATTCCACATATGTGTGAAATCATGTGGTATTTGTCTTTTTTTGATTGACTTATTACTCTTTGCATAATACCCTCTAGTTCCATCTATCCTCACAAATGGCAGTATTTCATTCTTTTTGATGGCTAAGTAATAGTCCAGTGTGTGTGCGCCACATTTTATTTGTTCATCTGTTGATAGACATCTGGGCTCTTTCCATATTTTGGCTACTGTGGACATTGCTGCTATAAACATTGGGGTATGGGTGCCCCTTTGAATCAGTACATTTGTATCCTTTAGATGAATACCTGGTAGTGCAGTTGCTGGGTCATAGGGTAGCTCTATTTTCGACCTCTTGAGGAATCTCCATGCTGTTTTCCAGAGTGGCTGCATCAGCTTGCATTCCCACCAACAGTGGAGGAGGGTTCCCCTTTCTCCTCATCCTTGCCAACATCTGTTGCTTCCTGACTTTAATTTGAGCCATTCTTACTGGTGTGAGGTGGTGTCTCATGGTTTTGATTTGTATTCTCCTGATGCTGAGTGATTTTGAGCATTTTTCACGTGTCTGTTGGACGTTTGGATGTCTTCATTAGAGAAATGTCTGTTCATCATCCTGTTCTATGAAGGCAGAGGTGTCTGTTCACTGGTGTATCCTGAATGCCTGGCACAAAGTAGGTGCTTACTATATAGTGAATGAATGAATGCTTTCTTCAGCCAAATAAAAGAGGAAAGACTTTCCAGGTAGGGGAAATAGCAAAAACAATGACAAAGACGAGGAAATGTCCATGAAATGTTGGTAATCAGTTGGTTTATATATAGGGCAGGGATCAAACATATGGCTGCCACGGTAGATTGGGGCTAGCCTAAGGCATTTGGCCTTTGGTTTGCTCTTGTTTCCAAGGTTATCAGTCTGTCCCTTTCAGGCTTCTAGGAACCATCTCTTGTGGTCCCAAATGGTGAAGGTTATGTGTAATTAATGGCGAATTACTAATAAAATAAACTGTCCCCATGTTGGTCCCATAAGCCCTTTGAGCACTGGGGTAAGATTGAAACAAATGTTGGGTTGTCTGGTGGGCTCAGTTGGAAGAACATGAGACTCTTAATCTTGGGGTCATGAGTTTGAGTCCCATATTGGGTGTAGAGGTTACTTAAATAAAAGCTTAAAGAGTAAAACAAATGTGTTGGTGTGGAAGTGGAAATGGTTAGAATTTTCTGAAAGGGAAGTGAGCATGAGGAGGTAGGAGCTCTCAGGAGTGGAAAGAATAGGTGAGATACCTGGGTCTAAAAGATCTTGATTATTGGCATCTATTTCTTTTGCTTCTCAAGTACAAACAACCAAACAGTTATGTTTAGTTTATTTATTTATTTTAAAATATTTATTTATTTATTTATTTATTTATTTATTTATTTGAGAGAGAGATGGAGAGAGGGAGAGAGAAAGAGAGGAGAGGGAAAGACGCATGACTTTCAGATCATGACCTGAGCCTCAGTCAGAGTTGGAGGCTTAACCGACCACACTCAGCGGCCCCAGCCAAATAGTTTAGATCCCTGAACTAGCATCTTTGGAATTTTTTGACACCTTGCATCTCATATAAATCAAAGGAGTCTCAATGTATATACCACCTGTACCTATAACTGCGGAAAGGGAATTAATCATCCAAAAAAATTTCCATTGAGCATTCAGCTGCAGAAAGAGATCAAAATGGTCCCCCCTCCCATTATTCTTCTTCCTGCTAATTTACAACACTTATTTCAAGAAGTGTCCTGAAAAAAATCCTCTGTCTCGGAAAATGGAATTAATCCAGGTAGTATTCAGACTTTGCTGATAATAAAGTCAAGAGAATTATTTCTGGGTTACCAATAGGATATGTGTGAAAGTCAAAACCCATTAAAGACCAGGGGATTTGTCTGCGAAAGAAGGCAGCTTTGGGAATGCATGGGTGGCTCAGCTTTCTGGGGGAATGTGCCTTCAATCCATCTCTCCCAACATGGAGAACGTGACGTCAATCCGTCTCTCCGAACCGGGGGAATGTGACGTCGGTCCGTCTTTCCCAACAGGGGGAACGTGACGTCAATCCGTTTCTCCGAACGGGGGGGACGTGATGTCTGTCCATCTCTTCGAACCAGGGGAATGTGACATCAATCCATATCTCCGAAGACATGTAGCTTGTTTAACTCAGTGACATTTTCACTCATAATGCTTTTATTTCTCATCTCACACAGGGGGGACTTTGTCGGTTCTGTACAAAACAGAACTTGGACTTCTGCTCCGCTGTGTTTTCCATTGATAAAGTCTTATCAGGACGATAACCCTGGGAATAAAACCTAGCAGTTTGAAGAAAAAGAATTATTTTGGTGATGAACTAGTCCATGGCTGGTAGTGAAATACACATTGGGGTCTCATTTGAAAAATTAACCAAGATTAAGGAAAAGCCCCTTTGCATGGGAACTTCTCTCAGGAATATCTGTGTATAAACATGTGAGAAATGAGTGCTGGTGGGCACTTTTGGGGCAGCATTTGGTGTAAATCCTGGGAGAAAAATGTAATAAGAAAGGCATAATGGCAGGTAGCATTAATTCATATATTTTTGTGTACATTATCTTATTGGAATCCTCCTTACAGCTCCCATCAAGCAGGTCATTATTATCCTTATTTTACAGCTGGGAAATTTGTCGTTCACGTGGATTAGATGTCTAGCCTCAGGTCCTGCAGGGACAAAGCCAGAGCAGGGTTTCAAACTCAGATCTGTCCTACCCGAGGACCATTCTCTTAATCACTGAGCTATCAATGAGCAGTGATCCCCAGATGTCTTTTTGTTTCCTAATAATGCATCATTGTCCATGCTGGACTGAGCCTGTCTTTTCAGAAAGTTTTGGTGGCTTGATGGCTTCTAATCTCTCTAGCATATAAAAATCTCCCTGAGCTTGCCACCTAATACAAAATGCACTAGCATTCCCTGTATCCTTGCATTCTTTAAAGTAAAAAAGCATTTTGTTTTATGTGAAATGAAGGACAGGCTTGTGGAAGGGAATGGACAAGCATAGATTGAATAGCACCTCTTGAGGCCCCTGGGTGGCTCACTTATTAAGCATCTGTCTTTGGCTTTGGTCATGATCTAGTGGTCTTGGGATCAAGCTCCACATCAAGCCCTGCTTCAGGCTCCCTGCTGGGTGGGAAGCCTGCTTCTCCCTCTGCCTTCTCCCTGCTCCCCCTACATGTGCCTCTTTCTCTTTCTCACTGTCAAATAAATAAATAAAATCTGTAAAAAAAGTAAAAAAAAAAAAATGAATAGCACCTCTTCTCACCGGCTATGATCTGCCTCTGGAAAAGCTACCTGGTCCCCCTGAGTCTCATGTAAAATGCAACTTGAATTGAATATATACTTTTTAAAGAAGTTCAGTGACACCTGTCAGCGGCTGGCAGAGAGGCGCTGGGTGAAAAGGGATGAGGAAGACATGGTCTCCATCCTGCAAAAGCTGAGTCCAGTGGGTGGGGGAGCAAACAAGGAATCAATGGGAGTCCAGTGTCCTCAGCTGAAAAATGAGGGTAATGATACTGTTGTCTCGTAGGATTGTTGTGAGGATTATGTGGGAGAACACTTAGAATGGTACCTGACACATAGTAAGTGCTTGATAAATGATAGTTGTAATAATAAGTATTAAATTAAACACAGGTTTGCACTAGTGTTATGGTTGTTCAGAAGAAAGAGAGTCAGTCATCTTGCTGTCAGCAAGAGCCTCACAAAAAGAGCAGCATCTGAGCTGGGTCTTGGCGCACCTGTGTTCCACGCTGTCTACAGTTCTGCTCCCTGATGGTTAATCTTGTAAGTAAGCTTCGGTGGCACAGTGGAGTGAAAGTTGGTGATAGCAGCTGTGCTGGTAACCAGTGTCGGCTTAAATGTGAAAGGGAATGCAGGGTCCTTGCCAGTGAACCTCAGAATTGAGGAAAACATGAATATCCGGCCAAGTGCAGGTTAAAGGCAATGCTGTTCCCTTTGCTGCTGATCCACTGCATTAAGAACGTCCTTTTAGAGGCACCTCAGCCCCTGTTTGGGGGCAAGATTCTTTGAAGTTTAATTGTAAAGAAGGTAAGGTATAAGTGATATGTGTAGTATAATTCCATTTGTCGTTATAACTAAGCACCATGCACTGTGTTATAAGGGCTCTATAGGAAATATCTCCTTTAATCTTTTCAGTAAATACATAGGTCTGAATAGATGTTTTCTTTATTTTGAAGAGACGTAAAATTGGAACAAACCCAAACTTACACTCAAATTCTGCTTTTCCATAACTAGGTGGTTGGTCTTGGGGTGATAACATTGCCTTCCTGAGGTTTCACTTCCCCAGTATCCGAAGGAAGTAATAATTACATGCCTTGAAGTATTGTTTCAAACCTTTGAGATAATACACATAAAGTATGTGGTGTTTTGGTAGATTCTCAGAAAAAGGAAAATGCTATTTATGTATATATTTATAATTATAGATAGAATTGTCATTTATATCTATATGTAAACATAGAGTTATAGACCCCTGTATGTGATATGTGTAGTATAATTCCATTTGTCGTTATAACTAAGCACCATGTACTGTGTTATAAGGGCTCTATAGGAAATATCTCCTTTAATCTTTTCAGTAAATACATAGGTCTGAATAGATGTTTTCTTTATTTTGAAGAGACGTAAATTCAAGTTTAGAAACTATGGCTGTACCAACAGGATGGGAACAGGATTGATGGAGAAGAGGCCAACAGACTCATCTGCAGGATGTGAAGTTTCTTGGATGACAGGATACAGAAGCATAGAAAGATGCTGTCATGTAGCTTCTAAAGCGGCGTGTCCCCGAGAGAGGTGCACTGGGGCTTCCAGTGTCTCCCCTGGGACCCGCAGCTGTGGGTGCTACCACCTGCCCAGAGTAGGGTTATGGTTGGGTGCAGAAATATCCCTTTGTTGTTCTCAGCGTGAGGGGGGCGGTTCCTAACTCTCCTCCCTCCGTGTCTCACTGTTCTGAAAATTCTAGCTATCATGGGAGCAAAGGAATCCCAGTATATTTCTGATAGCTGACGATGACATTGGGTGTCAGTTCCTTAGGAACAGTCCCTGTGAGAATTGGCTTTAGGTCTGTCTACAGTTCTCTCCAGCAGAGTGGTTGTCCAAGATCCCACAACCAGTATATGGGAATATTAGAACTCGCATGGGGATCTTTTGAACTCCTGAATGCTCCTAGTGATCATGCCGTATGCAATTAAGATTTGGGTTGTGCATTTAAGTTGTACATTTGTTAGGAGGAAAGGGAGGACAGCAATACATCAAGTTCAAAGCAAGAGAATTAAGTGTTCTTTAAGGGAGGTTATATATTGCACAATGCTGGTGGAAGTAGGGATTGAAGGAGTTCAAGAAGAGAGAGGGCCAAGGGCTGGAATGACTATGGCGGGGGAAGTGCCTCCCAGCCATGTAAGTGAGTCCTTCTGGGGCCTTTGCTGCATCTCACACACCATCAGGCTTCCTTGTGTCCTGCTAGACACAGCCACCAGCACTCACCACTCAGCGTGAAGCTGCCCATCCTTCACACTCCAAAAAAACACGTGGGAAACATATATTTAAACAACTTTTCACTTCTGTCATCATTTTTGAAAAATCCTGTTTATATATATCTATATTTATATATTTATTAAATATAAATATAAATATAAAATATAAATATAAATAAATATATCATATATTTATAAATATATATATACACAGGATTTTTCAAAAATGATGACAAAAGTGAAAAGTTCATATATATATATTTTGTTGTTTAGCTGTGTGTGATTGATTTTTCTCTGGCTCCATAAGGAATAACAATTGCCAAGCCTAAGGTATGTTAAAAAACGTGAAGAATTTTTCTCTCGCTTTGCCAAAGTCACTACTGGCTTGGGGGAAAGTTTGGAATGCGTGGTGAGAAACAGCTTAGCAGAGAGGAAGTAAGCAGTCATTTCTTAAACATAGAACTTTATGAGAAAATGCTCAGGGTGGGAATCATGCAAAATAGAGGCAGTAAATTAGATCAGGCTTCTCAGAGTTTTCAGTAGTACACCATTGCACCTTGCTCAGCTGACCACCTTCCCAGGTCCCCTGTTTGGCCTAAGGTGACTGTACCTGCCCTCCCAGCTCCACCCAAGGGCTGAGAGGGCATTGCCCGGAGCCACATGTGTAGTCCATTCATGACAGCCAAAGGAGAAATTAGACGGAGGTTGTTTTGCTGTGAAGGGAGTAGGTAGAAGAACTGCTTGACCTTCAGCTGGGCAGACAGCTAGAGAGAGGGAGCTAAATTTATGCCATGGTCAGTGTGGCAAATTTCTCCTTCTCCTGAATTGTTGTCCCCCTTTTGTCTGCCTGGCATACGTTTATTCATGCTTGAAAACCCAACTAGCTGCTCCTCATGGAAACTGCTTTCCTCAGGCATACTTCATAGCTTCCACATTTGTCCTTGAATGGACTGTGTATGTTACAGTGATTCCTTGACAAGTTTATTTCCCTTCCTAGAGTCAATGTGAGATTGTGAGCAATGGCTTACTCATCTTCGTACTGCTCCTCTCCAGTACAGTGAATTTATTGACTCAAGTGTTTTCAATAAATGTTTATTGAAACCTGTATGCATTATCGCCTTTACCTCACCCATCGATTCTTTGGGCAAGGTCACCTGACTTCTCTTTGTTTCAGTCTGATGGCCAGCAGAGACTTCTCATGTACCCCATTGTATCTAGTTATGGCTTTCTCTGAGCTGCTCAGTGGTTATGACAAAAAGGACTTTAACAATCTGTGGGCCATTGGGCAGATTGAAATACCTGCAGCTGAAGGAGACAGTGTTTATACGGAGACCCATATACTCAGCCCATCAAGAAGTCCTTGGCTTGGGTTAATGCCTGAGGTGACTCCCAAGGAGAGGTTACTCAACCTAGGTTTTGAGATACTCTTAGCCAGCTAAAGCTGCCACCTTAGTATAAAGATTAGGAATCATGGGCGCTTCCTGGCAAAGCTGTATTTGTTGTAGGATCTCTAGTTCTTTTCACCCTGAGAAGCTTCCTTATAAAGCAGCATAAGGGGAGAAACAAGCCATGGGAGGGGAAAAAGTGCATTATACCACACAAGGCAAGGCATCTCTCTGTAGTTTTGTCTATAACCATAAGCTTCTGCGTACTAGGTCATTTGCAAAAGGAACATATTTTATAGTAGTGTGCCTAACCAATTATATTGCAAAAACATATTATTTGCTCTTAGGCTGCTTTTATAAAAACTTTCAAATATCTTGCCACTCTCCTCTGCCATCACCCGTATCAGTAATCTCCAGATTTTGGGGCACCTGGGTGGCTCAATTGGTTCAGAGTCTGACTTTGGCTCATGTGGTGATCTCAGGGTCCTGGGATCGAGCCCCGTGCTTAGTGGGGAATCTTCTTCCCCTCTCCCGCTCCTCTTGGTGTTCTCTGTCTGTCTCTCAAATACAAGAATAAAATCTTTAAAAAAATAGTAATTTCCAGCTGATGCTTGTGTCTAAAGAGTATGATTCACTGAAGCTGGTTGCTGGTATTCAGGTGACAGTGACTTATGTGTGACGAACCAGCTCCTTGAACTCCCACATCCTCCCCAATGCCTTTCTTCTTCGGACTCAGTGCCTTGTCTTGGTGGGTCCCGGAAGGTACAGAAGCAGTCACATGACACAAAGCCAGCGCTGCAGTGAAGGTGGAATGATCCAGCACATCTTTGTGCTTTCAGGCCGGCTGCCTGTCGTGCCTTTGAAGGACCCTGGGTTTTGCAGTCAGATAGCCCTACTCGAGTTTGAAACCCAGCTTGTCAAGGGGACAGGGTTCTTGAATCCCTCTTCTTCCCAGATCTTTGCTTTTTTTTTTTTTTTAAGATTTTATTTATTTGACAGAGAGAAACACAGCCAGAGAGGGAACACAAGCAGGAGGAGCGAGAGAGGGAGAAGCAGGCTTCCAGCTGAGCAGGGAGCCTGATGTGGGACTTGATCCCAGGTCTCCGGGATCATGACCTGAGCCGAAGGCAGTCGCTTAACCAACTGAGCCACCCAGGCACCCCATTCCCAGCTCTTTTCATCTTCAAAGGGAGGTTTGCAGTTTCTCAGCTGCCAGGATGGGAAAAATCTCACTGCATATCAAGCTCCTCACACTCAGGTTATACTTCCTCTCCAACCAAAGTTCCCAGTAACTCCCTGGATCAGCTTTCTCTTGGTGCAGACCAATCACCCAGCCTCAGCTGTGTAAAACAACACACATGCACACATGTTGCCTCATAATTTCTGGAGGTCTGAAGTCCAGGCATGGATTAGCTGGGTACTCTGGGCTTTGAGACCTCACAAGGTGTCAGGGATGGTGTTAGGGAGGGCTGTGTTCTCATCTGACACTCAGAATTTTTTTCCAAACTCACATGGTGGTTGCCAGGATTCTGTGTCTTGCAGGTGTAGGACTCAGCCCTCCAGCTTCTGGAAGCTTTCCACAGTTCCCTGACCTGTGGCCCTGTCCACAGGCAGTTCACAATATAGCTACATGCTCTTTTGAAGCCAGCAATAAAGAAAGCAAAGAAGTATTTTTGTGTATTTATATTCATTAACATAAGCACAGGAGTAATATTTCATGACCTTAGCCATATTCTGTTGTTTAGAAGCGAGTCACAGGTCCCACCCACATGCAAGGGGAGGGAATTACACAAAGGGGGAAACCACTAGAGGTGAGCCGGGTCATTAAGAGTCACCATGGGATCGGTCTGTCCATCAAACTGTCACAGTGTGCCCTGCTGTTTGTGCTCATTGCTCATTGTTTCAGTGAGACCAGTTTCATCTTTCCAAAGAAAATGGGCAGCAGCAGATACCTGGGGAAGTGTGAGCTGTTTTCACATCCTTCACCAGTGTAGGCAAAGTTAACTATGTAGGGATTTTGGATCTTCTGAGTCCAGACTCAGAGTTCTTTAAAGGTCAGTGCAGAAGACAGGAGCTACTATTCAGTCAGGAATAGTGGAAAGTGCCATAAAACCTAATCGCCATCCTTGAACTATCCTGTACATCCCAGTGGGCCAGGAACATAGGTTTGCCCAGCAGAGTAGAAAGGGACGTGATCTCAGCCCTGAGCCAGACCTGAGGTCCTTTACATACTGGGCATTTAGTAAGGACAGCAATGATTTGTGTAGAACTAACAGGAATTCTGACATGTTATATAACATGCCCTTTGCCCTCCCTAATAGGAAATATCAGAGAGTTGGATGGGGCAAATGGGTGGCACAGCTGGTTAAGCATCTGGCTGTTGGTTTTGGCTCAGGTCATGATCTCAAGGTCCCGAGATCAACCTTGCATTTGGCTCCGTGCTCCACACAGAGTCTGCTTGGGATTCTCTCTCTCTCTCCCTCTCCCTCTGCTCCCTAGCCCCACACGTTCTCTCTCTTTCTCTCAGATAACTAAATCTTAAAAAAGAAACAAACAAACAAAAAACCCCTAGCTGGTTGGCAATGAAGTAAAACACAATTATGTTTACAAAGAAAATGACATAAAGGTTGTGAAACTGGAGCAATTGTTAACAGCAAATAAGACACTATATGAGTTTGAACTCTTTGGGAAGGAAAAATACATCTGTAAATAAGCTTATTTCTCTGGCAGTGTTTGTTTTTCTTTTTTGCCTCTCCACATGCTAAGAGTTTCCTTACCATGCCTTCATGATTATATGAGTGGATTACTAGGAATGCTCTTATTCTCGTTTCCTAAGCCTTACAAGACATAAAAGAACACTCCGTGCCTGTCCCTGGGCTCCATTTAAGTTATAGAAAAACAAAATTCATGTACGAGCAAAAGTTCTTGTAAGATGGAGAGACATAGTATTGCTCTAAGGCTCATTTGTTTTAATAGAGGTCCTTAGTCATGGATTATCGGTAGAATGCATTATATAATAAGTGCAATTTTAACAAGACTTTGTGCTTCAAGTTGCATGAGGGGTCACTACAAAATAAGAGACAAGAAAAGACTATTTTACTGGCAGAAAGCAGAAAAGATATGTACATGTATTTTATATATTTAGGGATAAGTGCCAATATATGTCAATAGGTCCTTATGCAGAGAAACTGCTTCTAAGTATCTTTTCTACCCTTAAACATCTGCCACAATGTTGCAGCAAGCATGTAGTTAACATTTACACATTTTGGAAACAAGGTTTAGGTACTAACCTGTCACTGTTTGGCTATGTTCACTTAGTCCAGAGGAACAGAATTTTTTTGCCAAAAAACCTCCAAACCGATCTAGTTAATCTATAACCTTATTTTAACCCTGGAGATGGTAGATGGTAACTTCTCTGTTTATTCTGTGGAATAGAGCATATGAATGATTATTAAGTAAATATAATATATATGGACCTGTTTTACTTACTTTGTAGATAACTTAATAACATCCATGCATTTGGTCACTGGATGAAAATGTATCTTGGAGCAAAAATGTACAAAACCGGCACTCGCTTCTCCCTTCCTGTTTCTAGAAAGTGGCAGATTTGCTGACTGGGGGAAATAATGTGGCCAAATGACTACTAGGTAAGAGCATTTGAGAATTAAAAAAAAAATGTTTTGGAGAACTTTCAGAGACTCAAAGTGATTGTTCTTTATGGTGTATGAGACTTTGTGGTTGATCAGTAATTTTTAAATAAAAGCAAAATGTCCATATCCAATGCCAGAAAAAGCCTAGCTACAAATGCGGCTTTCTGATGCCCAAGTGTAGTGTAGTTTCTGCTATATCAAAGGAAAAAAAAAAGAAATTGCAAAACAGTTTTAGAGAGAAGGGACAAAGTAAAGCAAAGTTGTGGTGGATACAATGGGAGAGATGGAGGGAAAGGTCTGTTAAGGAAAGTGCAAATTTCAGGAGGTGCTAAAGGGAGCTGTCCTGAATCCTGGAAAATAGCCCTAAACAGGGCTTTCTCTCTAGTCATTAGAGGTAATGCATACAGAAGGGAAGTCCCCATCAGGACAGTGCAGTTTGGTGGAGGGCCGTTTAACAGAGGCCCCCTCTGGTTCTCTGCTCTGCTTAATGCTTGCCTTCTTCCAGTCTCCTGGGCTTTGTAAGCGCTTTGTGCCACTTAAGTAAGGCGTGGTTGTGAACTGTGCTGAGCTGCCTTCCCAGTAGCACCACGGAGCAAGACTGGGGCATCCCAGCTCTAATGGGCTTGATTGTGCTCTCTGGAGAGAAAACCACCTCTTGAAAGCTGCTGCACAGCCACTGCCGGGAGGTTTAGGAGGAAGACTTAGTACTGCGATTGGAGGGATCGATGTCTCAGCTGTTCAGTGCTTCCTGAGACCTCATCTAGATGCTAGGCGGTTCCCAGGGGGTACAGTCTGACCATCATCCACATAAATGTATCTGTCCCGTAATAGGGGCCTATCACTGGCGTAGGGGAGGCATAGAGCCTGATTTTAGAGGTAGGACAGTTGTGCATGAAATGATGAATAACCATTAACAGCTGGGTTGCCTACTTCGCCTGTTCAAACTGTAAAAAAAGAAGAGATCCATGGGGGCTGGGATGCTCAGGATGGAGGAGATGAGAGGAGCAGAATTGGAAGGCTCTGTGCATGCTTTGTAAAAACAGTGGAATCAGGGTGCCTTCTATGGAGTGGGGCAGCCTGTAGATGGGGAAGGCCAACATACACGGAGTGGCTTGACTGCAATGGGAAATGTGTGCTTCTTTTGATTATATCAAGGAAAAAGTCAAGTTTGCTTGTCTTTAATATCCTCTACCTCTTACCAATTTCCTTTGCTTGCAGAGAGATGCCTGGCCTCAGGCTCAGTCTTTGGCAGGCAATGTTCTCTTCTGAGACTTGATTAACATTATTTTATTTTCATTTTATTTATTTTTATGGTTAACTTCTATGGGCAAATGATACTGGCTTTCCATATATGGTATGTAGTATACATTTATTTTAAAAATGAAAATATATGTAAGTAAAAAGAAGTGAAGGAATTTTTTTAAAAAGATGAAATAAATAAGAATTCAGGCAGTGCCTAGATATGGTACATGTAGGACGTTGCTATATCATTAATTGAAGTTTGGAAAAACCACTGTCGATTAATAGTGTTCACTATGGGATGTTGATCCTGCCTTTCAGGTAGTCCGTTTTCCTTGCATTACTCACTGTGGACATGGCAGCAAAATGGACTTGATGCATTACTCTCCATGAACCATTCATGCTTTTCCCCCTTATGGATCCATCTTTCTTCAAAGCAGAAATGTTTTCTTCAGAACATACAAGCCTGGCCTTATACTTAGTAGGTCCTGGTAAATATTTCCCGGCTACATGAATGAGAGCATGAGTCAGTCAATAAGTCAATTATGACTTTTCAAAAAATAAAATTCCATCTTATCATGGGGTCTAAAGTAGAGGAATGCCAGTGAAAAACCAAGAGAAGGGAATTGATCCAGGTAATACTTAAAAGTGAAAAAGAAAAGACCCGATCTAGGTCCATGCTTCTCAGACTTCAGTCTGCACACAGCTCCTGTGGAGAGCTTGTGGAGATGCGGATTCTGATTCAGTAGGTCTGGGATGGGGCTCAAGAGTCTGCATTTCCAGCAGCCTCCCAAGGGATGCTGATGCTGTTGGTCAGTGGATGTCTGCGGAGCGGTGAAATGTCAGCTGTCACTGGAGAGGGGAACATCAAAGTGACCTCCACTGTCTTGTAACACTTTAACATTTTTGCTCAAAGTGCTCCTTTTGGGGTGGGGGAGGGGGCAGAAGCTGAAGCAGACCTCACACCTACTACGGAGCCTGGCTCATCAGGCTCCATCTCACCACCCTGAGATCATCACCTGAGCTGAAATTAAGTGCTTGAATCGACCCACTGAGCCACCCAAGTACCCTTAAAATGCTATTTTAAAGAAGAAATTTGAAAAAGAAAAATTCCTCTCAACATTCAAGGAGTTTCTTTTTCCGATAAACTTTAGCAGTGCCCGTCAGTTCCACAATCTCCTTTTTTTTTTCCTTCTGTACCTCGTTTTTAGTCACATTTTCTTCCTGTTTCCCATTAATTTAGCAGCCTGACTGGCCCGTAATAAACACTGAGCAGAGAAACCTTGTGAAGTGCTGTATAATTATGACCTTACTAAGGTGAGTTTGTTGGCATTTGAGGAGTGAACTTGCCCAAGATCCCACAGTCAGGCAGAGCTGTTCCAACCAATGCAAACCCTCTGCTTCTGAATGGGTGTTTCCCTAGCCATTGCCATCCAGTAGCACGTTCGTGCAAACTAAATTATTCCCCCAGCTCCTAGGACTTCTAGAGGGAGATCCTGTGGGTTGGAGGAGTGAGACCCCTGCTCCCTTCCTTTCTTTGCCGTTCCTTCCCGATAGCACGGGGAAGAAAGCAGGGGGTGTCAGCCAGCTACTCTCCTGCTGTAGGGAGCTGCCTATTAGCTAGAACCTGATAATTACCATTTTATGAAAGTAACATTTGGGGCATGAGCACGTCTCTGATAGCGGGATGAAGAACCAGTGCAGAATTCAAGTCCCTCCCTCCTCTGTGGATTCTAAACCTTACTTGGCTTCATTTTATTTTCTTAATTTTTATTTTAGGTGTAGAAGCTTCAGTCGAGAATGACAAATTAAGTTGTGTACTACTGTCTTCCAGCTCTTTTCCTGTTGCTAGGGTGTAATTATGGCTAGATACTCCTCCCCAACATCAGCATCTTTGTCAGCCTGCAAAACAAGACACAATTGCTTATTTGTTTTAGATTGGTTTTCTTCAATTAATTTTAATAATCCATGTACTTTTCTTTCTTTCTTTTTCTTTTTTTTTAAAGATTTTATTTATTTATCGGGCACAGAGAGACACAGCAAGAGAGGGAACACAGGCAGGGGGAATGAGAGAGGGAGAAGTAGGTTTTCTGATGAGCAGGGAGCCAGATGCGGGGCTCAATCCCAGGACTCTGGGGTCATGACCTGAGCCAAAGGCAGATGCTTAAGGGCTGAGTCACCCAGGTGCCCCTCTTTTTTTTTTTTTTTTAAAGATTTTATTTATTTATTTATTTGACAGAGAGAAACACAGTCTGAGAGGGAACACATGCAGGGGGAATGAGAGGGGGAGGAAGTGGGAGAAGCAGGCCTCCAGCAGAGCAGGAAGCCCTGATGTGGGACTTAATCCCGCAACTCCAGGACCATGACCCGAGCTGAAGGCAGACGCTTAATGACTGAGCCACCCAGGTGCCCCTTACTTTTCTTTCTTAATATCTTGTTTGC
>PITA01027803.1:0-20378 GCA_004023965.1 Spilogale gracilis | reverse complement strand
GACCATCCGTGGCTGGGGGCAGTCAGCACGGCGGGATGCCCTCCGCCCTCCACAGCCCCCGCGACCCCGTAGCACCTCCTTCCTTCTGGGCTCCAGCGTGCTTGCGTGCCTGGCCCCGCCGCCCCAGCCCTCGGCCCCCGCGTGCGTGCCCCTCTAGCTCCTCGCAGCCCTTCAACCCTCTGGAGCCCCGCCCAGCCCTCCGTGAGTGGGAGATCCAGGAGGAAGGGGACTTCAGGTAGAGACCTTTCCGTCCCCCATTCCCTGTACCCTGACCGGGAGGGGACCTCGCCAGAGCTGTGTCGGAAGGAAGAGAGGTCAGGGCCCGAGGCGCAGACCCCCGGCCTGGAGTCTCTGACTCAGTGACAGGGACCCGCCTTCCCGGAGCCCTCGGCCCTGCTCTGAGCCCCTTCCCGGCACGTGCGCCTCCCTGGGTCGTGTCCTGGCCCCTGGCAGGGATGGCGTCTGCCCAGCAGGGCCACACAGGTGATAAAGGGGGTCTCAGTGTCCGCCCTCCACGGGTGCAATGGCGCGACGCAGCAGACGGCGGCGGGACTCCAGGAAACAAGACCCCGTTACGCTCCCAGGTTCTGGCCGTTTCTAAAATGCACACGAAGCCGACTACTCCAAGTAAAACCGAAGGCACGCCCGCCGTAACGGACAGCACGCACACGTGCACACAGACAGCGCGGGATCCATCCCGCCGCGCCAGACTCTGCCTTCCGCTGACCGCGGCAGCGGTGGGGCCCGAAGCCGGGCGGAGCACAGGGAGGACAGTCAGTGTCACCTCCCAAGTGGCCGGCCCCTCGCCCCACCCGTGTGAGCTTGACACGGTGCCCGCGAGCACCCCAAGGACTGGTCCTCCTGGGCTTGGAGAGTCGTTTCTGATGCGACTGCAAATTTTCAGAGCGGAGGCCGGGCAGAGGCCGCTGGTCCAGTCCGTAGCAGCTGCCATGGCCACGCTGGCTCTCCCACCCAGAGGGACGCAGGGGCCGCGGGCCGAGGGACGACAGGCCGAGCGGGGCATAAATCACAGCCCGCACACTGCTCCGAGCCGGGAGGGCAGTGTCTCAGCCTGGAGACTACCGCTGTCTCTGTGTCCCTGACATCACGTGAGTGTGCAGGGCTAATTATGAAAGGCGTAAATCATGGGGAGGAAGAGAAGAGGCACATTATTCAGGTTTATTACCAACACAATTTAGGAAAAGATAACCAGGCCAGGCCTTACTTCCTTTCCTCCACCGGCTCGGGGGGACCGGGGCTGGGCTGGTGGCAGAGAGCACACCAGTCTTTTAGATGCTTTTTCTCTTTGCATTTTTTTTTTCAAATAGAATGACACCCTCTGGTTTCTAAGTAGAATTAAGAAAAATGTCATTTAAACCACCCAGTGGCTTTCGCCAGTCTCTGAGCTTCCCTGTGTCAGGTGCATCACAATTGTCATATAGGTAGACTCAGGATGTACATGGGACACTGGACGAGGCCACTTAACGTCATTACACGGTATTATTCATGATGGGCTGGAGACCCTGATGGCAGCCGTCATTTGTTTTTCTCTTTCCCTTAAGGCATTTGCAAATATGCTTGGAGGCTAAGGGATGCTGGGTACATCTAATAAATAAAGCAAAATAATTAATAGCCCAAGCAGTCTGGAGACCACTCTTGACTGCTCTGAACCAGGCATCTGAGGACCAAGAGTTCGCATTTGTTCCCAGCTGACTTCATCCCTGAAATAGACTTGACTGAGAAAATAAGAGGAAAGAGATCTCTCTGAACTCCAAAAACGAAAAGCAGAGATACACATTTTTTTTTCCTTTCCCAGATCTTACAGGAATTTAGCGCAGGAGAGCAAATGAGAGAGTTCTAGAGCCAAGGGTGCGCATGAGCTGCACGTCGTCAGCCCACTCGTGGGCACACTTGGGAAGTTGGGCACGCCCGAGGAAAATAAGGAGTGACACAGTTCTGGCGAAAGCCAGACCCTGGCAGAGGCCAGACCCGGGGGACCACGCTGGCAAGACCCCTGGGCTGGCAGGAAAGACAGAGGACATGTGCCCACGTTGGGTCCCGGCGCCCAGCCTGGACAGAGAGGGCGGGCGCTGTGGGGGCAGGCCCAGCCCCGCCTGCCTGCCTGCCAGCCTCGTGACCCCCTCAGGAGGAAGCTGGGACCCCGAGCTGACACCAACAGTGTGATGGAGGGGGAGGGCGGGGAGGACGGGAGGCCAGGAGCGCCACCGCCTGTCTGGGGCCGGAAGGAGACGCAGCTCCTCACCATAAAAGGCATCATGTTGGCCTGGTGTGGTTTTTCTACAAAAATGTCTGGAAGGGGGTGTGTGGGGGCCTCAGTCGGTTCCGTATCCGACTCCTGATTGCAGCTCAGGCCATGATCTCACAGTCATGGGATCGAGCCCCATGTCCAGCTCTGTGCTCAGTGCCGAGTCTGCTTAAGATCCTCTCCCCTCTCCGTCCTGCTCACTCTTGCTCTCTCAAATAAATATATAAAATCTCTCCAAAAATGCCTGGAATAGGTCATCAGCCCTGGAAAGTCCCCCTCCAATGTTTTGGGCCCCAAATCACACAGGTTTTACACCTTAGCAGGAGCAGGAAGGAAGGGGCCCCGTTGAACTTTGTGCACCTGTTCCAGGAACTTCGCCACCGCACCAGGAAGCCCGCCTCAGACTCAGAACCAGCAGAGGAAGAGACCAGACGAAGAAACAGTCTGACCAAGTAGCTAAGGAACAAGAAGCCGACTCTGGGTGCGGTCGTCTTTGACCAGGGGCCTTGCCGCGTGGCGGGCGCTGGCGGCCAGAGCCTGGGGCTGAAGAGGTCGACAAGTGATTCGCTGTGGGCCCATCACACCAAGCACAGGAACGCTCCCGGCGTGCCGGACCCCCGCGGTCGCCTGCGTTCCCCCACCCTGCACGCTCTGGCTCCCGCTGGCCAGGCACTGCTGGCGGTCGGTGTGCGGTTTGCAAGGAGCCCTGGGGTGCCCCGCCGCGCCCCCTGGCTCTGCAGCAACACAACCATCCCCACCAGGCTGGTGGTTTCCCGACGTTCTCCGTGACGTTGCCCTAGGCAATTTAAAAATGGAATGAATACTAATAATAATTTGACTAAATTTAGGTGTTCCCCTTAGGCATCTGATTAAATTTCATGAACTCCTTTTTCAGGCTTTCAGCCCAAATTCATCTTTTCTCGGGGCTTCACAGCAAGGACTCCTGGACCATCACAGGGGTCAGTGAGCTCCACCTGGTGGACGGGGACACCCTTCCCCGTGTGGCAAGACCCTCGGAGGTTTATGGGGGACTCTGGGCGCCAGTTCGTCCGGAGAAGGGGCCCGTGGTCACGGAAGCACCTTAAAGATCCTACACAGCTACCGAGGCCCAGGGAGTGAAGGGACCCACTGAGAGGCAGCCAGGGCAAGGAAGAGCGGAGCTGGGAGCAAGAACATTCTGGATTCCGTGCTCTGGGCTTGGTGCCGCTCCCGGCGTCTCCATCGCATCCAGGGTCGGTGCGAACCACCTCCGGGAGAACCTGCGGCAGAGACAGCCAGCGGGTCCAACACATGCCCCACGTTCGGAGCAGTGCCCCGGGACTCGACCGTGCCCCACCCAAACCCCAATCACGATGACCACCAGTAAGATCACCGGCTCCTTGGATGGGGCTACTCATTCACAATCACTTAAATTCCAGCCGCAAGCCTGAACTTTGCACGCGGCACCTCGTCCATGAGTGACGTCAGCACCGAGCTTGTCTTCGAGTCCTCCCCCCCCTCCCTGCAACGCCCCCCACTCGTCTCCTGTTTCTTCATCCCCTGGGCCTGGTTCCAGGTCGACCAACGGCATTCTCTGGCACCGAGCCACTGTCTGGCTTGGCTTGGGGTATTCAAGGCAAACCGGGATTGGGACATTGGCCGACCAAGGATTCTGAGGGCAAAATGTCTATTCACGGACCCGGGGAGCTCAGAAAGGCCACGTCTGGGGGCGACGCGGCACCCTCTGAGGTGGTGCGGGGGGGAGGGGTAAAGATGCCAGCACGTGGGGGGCGGCCTCCCCCTGCCTCCGGGTCTCCCCAAAAACAATCCCAAAATGGTCCTCGAGGAGGTCTGGGGGACCTCCACGTGAGGGCTAAGAGCATTTTCTCTTTGATGCCCTTCTGTAAAAACCATGAAGACCCCAGGGGATAACTGGGCCAGTGCCTTCTCTTCACAAAAGAAGAGACAACGTGAACGAACACACAGAAACCCATTCAAAGGTGTCGGTCACCACGACACGCCAGTGAACGTGGTTTTCAGCGCCTGCACCAGCCATGAGTTACTTCCAAACGGAGGGAAGCTGGGGGTCTGCAATCCAGCAGGCGTCTCCTCCTGCCCGGGCACAGCAAACTGGCAGACCCCTCGCCCTCTCCGGGAATTCGTTCGTGCCAGAAGGAATGAGCTGGTCACAAATTCAGACACTCAGACGGGGGTAAAGCAACATTGTGAAGTCTCCCGCTCCCTCAGCAGCCCCGCTCAGAGTCAATCCTGTGCCTGCACAGAAAGGGGGGGGAGGGTGACGCTCCGGGGCCCACACGCGGGGCGCACAGACACACAGGAGCACAAGCGGGATCCCGCCGTTGGCACCGTGCCCCAGCGGGACGTCTTCCGGGAGCACGCTCCTGGACTTTGTCCCGTGAATACGCCGGGTCCACCACACCTCTTCCTGAGGACGGCTCTAGGCTCCGCGTAGGTATTTAAACCTTCTCTATAGGCAAAGACGGGGGATGTCTTCCTTTTTCGTGTGTGAGATAAACAATATCACAACGCCCTTCAGTGGGCACACCCGTGTGCACATGTGTCTACGGTCAACCTTAGTGTGTACACAGAAGGAGACGCGAGCTTCTGTGTGCGTGTGCGGGGCACACACCTGTGTCAGTCTGGCCCCCACCAGGCTCAGGCCTTTAAAGAACCAGCTGGCGATGTACCTCGTGTCTCGAGCTGCAAGCACCCCCTCTTTGAGTCTGTCTCTGGGAGCCCGCTGGAGGAGTCGGATCATCTGGAGCACGGAGCACAGACCTGTTTCTCGCAGGACCCACGGAGAGCCAGAGACAAGGAAACGTCTGCGAGAGGCATGTGGTCCAGGAAATGTCGCACATGGACCCCCAAGGATATTATGCTGATGTTAAAAATTACTGCCATTAGGAAGACATGAAGCAGGGATGAACTGATGACAGGACAAGAACTGGAAACAGCAGGACAGAGCTCCCGCAGTCCTGGGCGCGACAGCGGGCTGGGCCCACCTCTCATGGTGTGGGGCACACACGCCGCATGCCGTGGGGCCCATGTGTGCCCCCCCAGCTTGCCCCCCACACCACAGACAGGTGCGGGAACTGCCACAACAGCACTGTTCCTGGAGAAAAACCCCGACAACAAACCAGACAGGGATGGAGCGGCGCGTGGACGACCAGAGACAGGCAGAGCCTGGAGGCCAGCTCCGCCGTCCACAGAGGTGCCCGCAGGCATGGCCGAGACACTGAGCTGGGTCGCTTAGGACTGCAGAGGACGGCGGCTTTTTATAAGGCTCAGAATCAGACAGATGACGGTCAACCTTGTCAGCAAAGGCGTATCGACATGGACAGCCCCTTGCAGAGGAGCGAGGAGAGATGCCGGCAGACACCGGGGAGACGCCGGGGGAGACGCCGGGGCTCGGGTCCACGCGGCCGTGCGAAGGCAGGGCTCCCCCAAGAATAACGCGGCACCTTCACACATGTCCTAAATGCCTTTTGCACGTTATCCCATATAACAGGATTTTAAATTAATTTTTTTTAAGGCCAAGAAACCAAATTTTCTGAATAGCCTGCGCAAAACTCCGTGAAATAATGCAGCCGTCAGAAACGCACAGACAAGAAGTAAAGGCAGAGCAGGAGGTGACACACCGATACGTGACCACGGGCCGCGCTGGGTGGCGGGTCAGGCGAGATTTCACCCCCTCTCAAAACGACTTTGGCAAGCATGTGTGACTCCTATGACTACGAAAGAAAACAGAATCCCTCCTAATCGTGAAGAACACCAAGGGCAAAGAAACCCAACCAAACAGAAAAAAAACCCAGACAAAGCAAAAACCTACCCTCTGCAAACAAAAGAACGACTTCGGGCAAGCGCCCCGCAGTTTCAGCAGGGAAATAAAACGTGAAGGTCAAACGATCAACCCCCAAATCAGTCCTTCGAGCTTACAGAAAACAGAGGCGGTCCCGACGCCTCCCCCTCACCTCTCTGGGGCCCCCAGCTCCCCACCTCAGTCCACCCAGCCAGGCCATCGTCTGACTTCAACCCCCTCCACCCGCACGGGCCTCTCGGGCCAGGGATAAGGTCAAGGTGAAGTGTGCCGGTGACACCGTCCGTTTCCTGGGGCTCCGGGAGCACACGAGCACCAATGAGGTGCCTTCAAATGACAGAGAGTGACGCCCTCGCCGCCCCGCAGGCCAGCACTTAGAAATCAAGGTGTCCAGAGGGCTGTGCCCCCCCGAAGGTTCAAGGGCAGAAGCTCGCCTCACCTCTTCGGTGTCTGGGGGCTGCTGGCCTCCTGGGTGTTCTTGGCTCCTTGACGCGTCCCTCCACCTGCCTCCGTCCTCACAAGACCGTCTCCCAGAGTCTGTGGCCTCTTCTGTCTCCTACAGGGACGCTCGTCCCCGGGCCCACTCTGACCCCACGCAGACTCGTCTTAATCCTCAGTTACGTCGGCTAAGACCCCCCCAAGTAAGGTCGAATCTGAGGTTTTGGGTGGATGTGAATGCTGGGGGAACACTATTCAACCCACTACAGACGCAGTCCCAGTAAGCAGAGACACATTTCAGGCATGTCTGCCACAGGGAGGCCGAGCAGTGCGCAGGGCGGAAGGGTGGGGGCGGGGGAGAGCCGTGCCGAGGCCAGGCCAGTCCCTGTCCCCCATCTCAGAAGGGCCCGCGCCTGTGGACACGGCCGGTCCTTCTCGCAGGCCATGCTTGCTCCCTGTGCCGCCCACCCCCAGGAGCTCTGGCCCCAGCCGTGCGGCGGCCGCTCTCCGGTGAGATCCCCTCCATTTGCTTTCAGACGTGCATTTCCCATCGTAAACTGTGCTAAATGCTATTTAGTAGCTAATTAACTTTCTGTGTGAAGACCTCTCTAATTGCACACTCCGCCTCCGCCCGGGTCCTCGGGGGACGCGGGGCTGTCCTGGACATTTGTTCTACCCGCTCTCACCTCCCAGGCACAACCTCCAGCCCGAGAGCAGACTGCCAATCAAGGCAGCAGAGGTCAAGGGGGACCAAATTAGGAGCCCTCCGTTACTGCCAAACTTGCTCAGCGAAGCTTAATTTAAATAGAAAGCAAAAAGGTTACGGAAAATAATTTTTCCCACTGAAACTCTGTGCCAGGCGGCGTTCGGGGTGCCGTCCTCTGCTCTCTGGCACGGCCGATTCCTTCCTTGAAATGTTCTGACTGGAGTCTGTTTATATTTTGACGGTGCTGGCATCTGCCATCCATCAAACGGAGAGATAATCAGAAAATAAAAGCGTTTGATTAACACTCACAGAAATCGCGGCAGCGCCACTTACCGCACAGCCCCCGGGGCGCGGGGGGCGGGGGAGCGAAGGTGTGGCTTCGTCGCCTCGGCCCGCTGGGGGTCCCGCTGGGGGTCAAAAGCCGCCTCGGGGTTTGTCACTGGCCTCAGACCTGGTCTTTCTAGGGCGCACCAGGCCCAGGGTCCCCCCTCCCCGTCTACGCTCGATTCCTAAATGCAGGGAGACCTCTGGCCATCCTCTGGAAGAGAAGTCCAAGCCACAAGGATGTTTCTGATGGGCACCAACGTGGTTTCAGATCGACACCGTCCTGCATCCTCCCCATCGCCCTGGTGGTGACCCAGCCCCCGGGACAGTTTTGGGGAGCCCCTGCCTGCAGAGTTTCCGTGTGCAGTCTCCCTACCCCAAGACCGTGTGCAGTCTCCCTACCCCAAGACCTCCCCGACACACGTGTGTTCCATCTTGGGAGGCAGAGCTTGGAAGGATAAACAGCCAGGGGAGTCACCCCAGAGTGCCTAAGACAGCCCGTTCCCTGCCTCTTACTGGAGGTCAGGGCCACCCCTGCGACCGGAGGGATTGAATCTTGGGAACCCAAACCACAGCTGGGGTTGCCCTTCACTCACAAAGGCTCAGCAAACCAGGCCCTGCAGGGGGTGCGGGTGAGCCCCGTGTCCTCGGTCTTCCCTGGGACACGTCACCCCTGCTGGGTCAATAGGAAGCTCTGGTTGAGTGAGAAGCCTGCAGCCAGATGGGTGTCCGAGGCCCTGCCCTGGGCGGCGGGGCAGCAGTGGGGCTGGGTAACCAGGCTGCGTCTGTCCTGACCTCGGGCACAATCTGATTTGTGGTCGGTAGCATCCAACTGCCCTGTGGTCTCTCCTGCTGTGTTTCCCCAGCTCCCTTCCCTCGGCGGCCTTGGAACAAAGCCCTCCGTGATATATTTTGTTTCTGCTGAAGGTCCTGGATGGGAGGTGAGGCCCAGGCACCTCTACCACGGGCAGAAGGGCAGGACCAGGATCTGCCATGGGAATGTGGCCAGTGTCGTTGCTCAAGGCAGAACTGGGCCCCCAGCCAGGAGCATCTTTCCAGGCCATGACCCCAACCCCAGCCGGCACAGGGAACTGTTCCAGAACATCTGTGTGGGTGCCCGTGAGCAAGGAGCTCTTCTTTAATGAGGTTATTTTTAAAAGAGAATAAACAGGTGCTGGAATGCGCCTCGTGATCAAGAACCTGCACTGCCCCTGCACCCCCCGGAGAGCGTCCCTAGGAAGTATGCTTCCCTTCCGGCTCTGGAGCCATGGCCTCACCCTTCTGGGAGCCCTCTGGGGTCGCGGATGCTATGCCAACATGAGATCCGAAGAGGAAGACCTTAAACTTGGAAAAACTAGCCCAGCTATTCTGAAAGTGATTTTAAAAAACAAAGCAAAAAAGCAAAGAAGAAACGAAACAGGACAGGGTGAGATGTTGAATATTTCCTTCAGACTCAGACAAGATATTCAAGCTCTCCTCCCCAAAACTCTGTGTTTGCATGTATGTGTTCATGTGCGGGACGCAGCCGCACACACATATGCAAGGGCTTATGTGTGGGCATGCATGTACACACACGCCTGCACCCGTGCACAGGAACACACGTGTGTATGCGTGCATGGATGTGGGCGGTGTGCATGTGAGCCCACGTGTGTGTGCACATGCAGCCTGCGTGCAAACGTGTGTGCGCGTGTGTGTGCACGAGTACAGTGCGTGTGCACATGTGCACGAGTGAGAGCTTTAACCCAGTATCCCCTGCTCCTGTCCAGGCCCACACCGACCTTCAGTAACAAAAGGACCAGAATGTGCCCTTGGGGATCACACCCCCCCCGCAAGGATGAGGAAAGAGCGGCAGATCCATGCGACCCAGGAACTGTCACATTTACTTTGAACATTTTCCCTGACATCTGCCGGAGAGATGCTGGCCTGGCTACCAGCCCTGGGCTCCCCAACAAGCAGGCGTTTGCTCTGTCTTGTACGTTCTCTCTGAAGTCATAAAACAAAGCAACGGTCCCCGAAGAAGTCAGCCTGGCTGATGGGTGCCAGCCACGGTTGTGGCCAGCGCGCCCAGACTGGACATGGTCTCCTTGGTCAGCTGTAGACAGCTCTGTGTTAGATCCAAACCCACAGCCAGCTCCACGGGGCACGTTCCCGAGGGGCATGGTGGGCACACCGGGGATGGGGGCTCCGCAGGTTAGGCACAGCTCAGAGGCACGCTACACTGCTCCACCAGCCGGGGCTTCTGGTGATTCTAAACTCCTAGGACACTAGCCACTCAGCAAGCCAACTCCAACACAGACGGAGTGAAACCCCAATCATTAACTTTAGGGGTGAAGGGCATTTTTCTGGAAGGTTCTATGCATGGGATATTGGTCCTTTAATTGGTAATGAGCTACAATGCAAAACTCAGTGGCCTTTTGCTTATTTTGTTGGTTAAACCCTCAAAAAACCAAGGCCTAATTCTGCCCCATACAGTGCAGCCTGTCCTGGCCAGTCCCGCTGGGAGTCCTGGGCTTGGCCGTGACCCCCTCGTTCCAGTAGGGCCTGCTGTTGCCACCACAGCCCGAGCCACACCTGCCCTCATGCCGGGCCCTTTCTAGCGACCCAGAGCCCTCAGTCCCGCCAAGAAGAAGCCTTTCGATCAGTAAAGGAGGAAAAGGGCGCCTGGGTGGCTCAGTGGGTTAGAGCCTCTGCCTTCGGCTCAGGTCATGATCTCAGGGTCCTGGGACCGAGGCCCGCATTGGGCTCTCTGCTCAGCAGGGAGCCTGCTTCCTCCTCTCTCTCTGCCTGCCTCTCTGCCTACTTGTGATCTCTCAAGTCAAATAAATAAATAAAATCTTTTTTTTTTTTAAGATTTTATTTATTTGACAGAGAGAAACACATCCAGAGAGGGAACACAAGCAGGGGGAGTGAGAGAGGGAGAAGCAGGCTTCCCCCCGAGCAGGGAGCCCGATGTGGGACTCGACCCCGGATCTCCGGGATCATGACTCGAGCCAAAGGCAGTCGCTTAACCAACTGAGCCACCCAGGTGCCCCATAAATAAAATCTTAAAAAAAAAAAAAGGAGGAGAAGATTTCCCCAAAGGACATTTCTTAAATTGGAAAAAAGAAACCCCAAAATGCAGAGGTGTCAGTGGGAAAGTTTTCTACTGTTATACAAACTCGAACTTGGTGTGAAAGGCCCTGGCAATCTCACTCATAGACAGGATTCCAGGGGGCCCTGAGGACACCCTCCATGTCGGGGGGCCACTTAAGACGCCGACCAGCAGCGCTGTTTTCCCCTGATGGAAAAGCACTGAGAGCCAGGAATGAATTTTGCCCATTAAGTAGCCGCAGTGGGGTCCCTGAGCTGAGTGCCTGCCAGGGACAGGCCACCACTCATGGGCTACCCCCTGGCAGGTGGCTAAAAAGCCCAAAGCCTCTTACTTGGTTACCTACTGGCCTAGGGAGCAGGTGGGTGGGACTCCGCCAGCCCTGTCCTCTCGGAGAGTGTGGCCTTGAGCAAGCCCCCTTTCTGAGCTCGAGTGACAGAGAGGCCCCAGCAAAGCACAGCGCTAGGTCAGCTCAAGGGTGAAAAGACATGGGCTTTTTTGCCCGCCACAGAGAAAATCCTAGTAAGTGCCCGTATCTTTGCCCTCCCCGGAACGCCCCAAGGCTAAGGGCCTCCGCCGAGTTCAGAGCTGTTGTCAAGGCCCCGTGGTCCCTGGGTCCAGGATGACCCCATATGGCCCTGATGAAAGGTGCTGAGCCAGCACGGGTTTGGGCCCCCAGCCAGGCCACCCCATGAACTCTAACCGCAGTGCAGGTTGTGGGTGGACCCGAACACCTACCAGACCCACAGGTCACGCCACATAGTGGCCGTTCCTGGACCCAGACTTTGGAGACACCCACGATGGGCCAATGCATCTGGATCCCAGCAAGAAAGCAGGGGGACCCTGCAGGGAGGGGGGCCACCGCTCCAACCTGTACCCACCCCCTGCCGTTTTGAACAAAAAGCAAGAGGGACAGCGGGTTAGGACCCTGACTGTGGCCACCGCGAGGCCCTGCAAATAACGGGATCCTCTACAGCGGCCCGTGTCCTTTCGCCCATGACCCCGAGCTGCCCTCTGCCAGCTTTGCCACAGCGTGGGAGGACTCTAGAACCTTCATTAAAATAGAACAGCTAATGCTCACGCTCTAAGAGGGGGCATAAACATGGGCTCTGGCCAATCTCAGCGCACATTATGAAAAGAGATTCCTGGGGGCTGGGGAGGCCTGCGTGCCCAGCCAGCCCCTCCCTGATGCCCCCCCATCTGGATTACCAGGACGGACCTACCAGGAGGAGGCATGCCCTCTCGTGGTCCTGGGGGCGGGTCGTGTTAGGGAGTCAGCCAGGCCTGTGGATACCTCCCTTCTGCCCCAGGCCCCAGTGGCCATGCCCAGAAGGGCCTGCTCGGTTGCCTGGGGTCCAGAAGACCGGGGGAGAAGCTGTCTTTCAAAGTTCTGGAAAACCCCTGATCGAATCCTGGGAAGGCTCCAGCTCCCCCCCGGTTTTCCTGCCCGGCACAGCGAGTCTCCCGGAAGAACCAGCCTCCAGGGCCCTGCTCCTGGTATGACCCCCAAGGTGCTTTCGACGAGGACCGAACAAGCTGTGCTGAGGGCCGGCATCCGTCTCACAGGGCAGCCCCCGCCAGCCAGAGCAGCCCCCGGGGCTGGGGGAGCCTGGGCCACCACCTGTACCTGGCTGGGGCACCCCAGTGGCCGCGCCAGGCTCTCCTCGGCCGAGCGGCGCCAGAGCCCATGGCCAGCACCCAGGACCTCCGCAGCCGCAAGTCCAAGCCGACAGTCCACACAAGCCACTGGCCCTCGTTGCAAACCCTGGGTCCCCGAAGGCCGGAGACACACTCCCCCGGTGGCTTCTCACAGTCCCCGGGCCCCTGCTGACCCCAGCTTCTTCCCGCGCTCTGCTCCCTTCCTCTCTTGCGGCCCAAATACAACGCAATATTTTTGACGATTTTTAAGTGCACAGTCCAGTAGCATTGAGCACACCCACACTGTCGGGCGACCATCACCCCTGGGACGTTGTCACCGTCCCAAACTGAAACCCTGTCCCCATTAAACACCAGCCTCCCCTTCCCCTCCCCCAGCCCCTGGCAACCTCGGTTCAACGCTGTCTCTATAAATGACAACTGTAGGGGGTCAGTGGAATCCTCGTGCTATCTTTTCGTGCGTGGCTGACTTGACTGAGCTCGGCGTCCTCCAGGCCCGTCCATGGGGCAGGTGGCCGGATGTCCTTCCTTCCCAAGGCTGAGCAGCATCCCACTGTGTGGATGGACCACGCCGAGTCCATCCGTCCATCCAGCAATGGCCCTGGGGGGCTCCCACCTTGTGGCGACTGTCTACGACACTGCCGTGAAGGTGAGCGTGCACATGCCGTTTGAGGCCCTGCTTTCAATTCTGTGGGGTGCCTCCTCTTTATTCTCTCCCTTTTATTCACGTCCGGGGTCAGCGTGTCCACACGGCATGCCCACGTGTGTCCAGCACGTCCGGGGGCAGCGGGAAGGACGACCCGGCTGCGTCCCTGTGTCTACAGACAGCCGACCACTCCCAGGTCTGACGGCGGCCAGGTGCCTCCGCTCTGCGGCCAAGGTCAAGCCCGTCTGGAACCTGTCTGGGTCTCTGGGGAGGTCGTGCTGGCAACTCTACCAACAGCGCCCAGAGAGGAGGTGGACGGTTGGTGAGCAGAAGGGAGCGGCTGCAGACAGAGAGGTCACGGGGAAGGGCAAGCCGGCGGTCCCACAGCGGAGGGTGCGTGGCCTGGGTCTGTGCTTGTGTCGCCACCCCAATCTCCTCCCCTGGGGCCCGCACCCAGCCAGGCTTGCAGGCACTGGCGGCAACAAAGGGGAGGGCAGGTCCCCCATGAGGAGGTCCCACGGCTGGGCCGTCAGCAGACAACTGGGGCGGGGCGCCGAGGAGGGGCTGGGAAGGCGGCGCCGGCGCTGCGGGCAGGGGACACCCCTGGCTGATCTGGAGGAAGCCTGCCATCTGCTGGGCACACGAAGTGCCACCTCGGGGAAAATGGGAGTTTCAGGGGGCGGTGTTTGCCAGCCTGGTCCTTCAGCGGGGGGACGGGGGGCGGGGGCATTGAGGCGGCCTGCTCCGCAGAGAGCCGGGCCAGGGGCCCTAGCGCCCACATGCACGCTGTCCCCCACCGGGCCGGGGCTGCCCGGGAAGCACGCTCCTTGCACGTCTGCCCGGGGCCCCCCAGAGACGGCTCTCTGCAGGCTCCCCACACAATGAGCCCTTTCACCCCAGGTGGCTCTGGTGGCACGTGGTGACCTCCCTGGGGTGCCGGCTGGCTCCCAGCCCTGCGCTTCACGGCTCATGGCTTGGAAGCTCAGGAACTGTCCCTTGTCAGGGAAACTTCTCAGACGTGACACCCACTCTTGTCCTCTGGCCCCTACCCGTGAGGGAGGGGCTAGGAGCCTCTGTCTGTCCAAACTCTGCCAAAAGGGGGACCCATGACCCCAATTAAACGGTGGCCCCTGGATCACCAGACTGGGGAGCGTGAGGGAGTCTGCTGTCACTCGACACCCTTCCCGGCAGCCCGGCAGGCTCGGAGAGAGACCATAGCTACCAAAAATAATCCTTCCAGTGTTTAAATATTTACAGAAGCAAGACAGCCTGGTGCCTCCTACCATCTACAGAGTCCGGCCAAGCCGCCAGCCCCGGGGCTCCCGGGAGAGGCCCCACGGCCCACCCGCCCCCTCTGCCGGGTCCAGGGTCTTACTTACCCCCACCTCCCTGACCTGTATGGGTCTCCTTCCAGAAGACAACCACCCTCCCCCTTCCAGAACATTCCCCCTTCCAGCTTCTTCCTCCCATGTTCCCCAACCCCGGCAGCCCCCTTCCTCCTATAGCCCTTTCTGGCTCCAAAGCCCCTCAGAACAGGCCCCTCTTCTCAAAAGTGTTTGCACCCTGTTCTGGAAACCATCAAACAAAACATAAGAGCAGAGGGCGTGCGGTCTCCTCCTGGGCGTCTCTGTGGCCCCTCCTCTCCAGGGACCCAAGGCTGAGACGGGGGAGGGGGGCTCCCGGCTAGCATGGACCTCAGGAGCCTAGGGGCCACGCCTCATCCTGGCCCCGTGGAAGCACGGTCACTGTGCCCACCACGTGGAAGAGAAAGGGGGCAGTGAGGGCAGGGGCCTGCCAGGGCATGTGGCCGGCCAGAGCCAGGATGGGACCAGCGATCTGTGTCACTGCCTGCGTGAAGGCAGGCCAAGGACTTGTCCACGGCCACCTGCCTGCACCGGAGTCCAGGGCTCCTCTCTCAAAGGGCAGGATCACTTTCCGTTTCCCCAAAGCAAAGAAGCATGTTCTGGATAGAGCTGGGAGCGCTCCCAGGAGGCCCCGTCCCTGGTGCATCACAGGTGTCTGAGGATTACTGGTCCAAGTGAACAGAAAACCTCAACAAAAATGTCCTTTCTCATTACTCTGCTGGGAATGAGTGCTCAGGCGAACCAGGTGGGTGCCAGGACGTTTCAATCAAAGGACAAAGGTCAGGGGCACGTGGGTGGCTCTGTCGGTGACGGACCTGACTCTTGACCTCAGATCGGGTGATGACCTCCGGGCTGTGGGGTCGGGCCCCATGCTGGGCTTCGTGCTCAGGGGGGAGCCTGCTTGGGACTCTTTCTCCCTCTGCCCCTCTCCCTACATGTGCTCTCTCTCTCTGTCTCTCTCTCTCAAATAAGCAAATAAACCTTAAAAAAAAAAAAAAAGACAAAGGTCATTTGCCGCCACTCCTTGCTTTGAGGGAGAATTTCATCGGTATTGGGTTACATTGCAACAGCCAGACGTGGGTCCCCAAAGACACAGCGTGAGCTCCCCGTCTCACCTGGGAGGCGCTGCCGCATCACTGCCTCTGTGACCTCACGCTTCCATCTCCCAGAACCCGCTGCAGGCCTCGGGCCCCGCAGAGCCCCTGCCTAGGGCTGCTGAGGCCATACCCAGGGCCGCCTGGGGACCCTGGCTTCCTGCGCCCCATGGCGGCTCATGCGTCACAGCGGAAGAGAACACCCCCCCCAGGGCCCATGCAACAGATCATGCAGGGTTGCGTCAAGGACCCCCGGGGGGGCTGTCATGGTCTGTGGGCGGGGCCGGGAAGAACGAGCCTCCTGCAGCGGGAGCCCCGAGTCCCTGGGAGTGCTCCCTCTCCAGGAGGCTGGACTTCCTTCTCCTCAGTTCTGGAGGGACTGATGCACTTCTTTCCTCCCCCGTCCTGACAGCTTTCTAAGGAGCAGATGGTCCTTTGCAGGGCAATCAGCAACAACAGGATTTCCAGGAGACCCACCGAGGGCAACACTTCCTTGGGTGAGATCCTTGGCCGGGGACCTCCAAAATCCCTGCTCAGAGCCAGGGAGGGCTCAGATGTGCAGAACCTCCCTAGCAGGGACAACCAAACACTCTGTAGCCCTCCTCCTGGAAGCTGCCTGGCCATCAAGGACAAAGAGAGAGGGATGTCCAGGGGAAAGGGCTGCCCAGAGAAATCGAAACCACAAAGCAGGACAGCGGCCTGAACTGGCCAGCACGGGGGCCCCATGAAGCAGGTGGAGAAGGCGAGTTAGCACCGAGCTGTGTTCTACGAGTCAAGTACACACAGGGTTCTCAAGACTCGGGCCCTGGAGACAGAACGTAAGCGCCTCTTACCGATAACGGGATGCTGATCCCATGTTGCCATGGTAATATTTGGGGTATGCTGGATAACGGTTAAAATTAATCCTACACATCTTTTTTTCACTTTTTAAAAAGGGCGGCTGCTAGACCCACACAACTACGTCTGACCGATTATTGGCAAAGATGCAAAACCAATTCGATGGCAGGATAGGTCTTCTCAGTGGCGCCGAGCTGACAGGGGGGCCGTGGGGGTTCTCGCTGGGCTGGTCATGACGCAGAGCTACACCGCCGTACCGAGCTCTGCAGGAACCTAGCCGCCAACGGGCGCTCGCAAAACCGGCGAGACCTGTACAGTGTCCCCACCTGGACTTCCTGGCTTGGGAGGGGTACTGTCGTGGGGGGGGCTGACGTCATCGAGGAAGGCTGCCTGAAGGACTTGTGGGACCTCCCTTTTTTATTTTTGCAACCTCCTGTGACCACATAGTTATTTCAAAATCAAGTGTTCAAAAACGAGACTATTAGAAAATTTAAAACCCTGTACAGGGGCCCAACATTACATTTCTACTGCTCTGGGCTGGTTGAGACCAGAATCCGCACATTATGGCCCCCCACTGTCTGTCCCTGTACAACCCAAGAACTTGTTTTTAGAAGCAGGTTTAAGGGCCGCCTCGGTGGCTCAGTCGTTGGGCGTCTGACTTCGGCTCAGGTCATGGTCCCAGAGACCCAGGATCAAGCCCCACATTGGGCTCCCTGCTCGGCGGGAAGCCTGCTTCTCCCTCTCTCACTCCCCCTGCTTGTGTTCCCTCTCCGGCTGTGTTTCTCTCTGTCAAGTGAATAAAACCTTTAAAAAAAAAAAAAAGCAGATTTAATTTTTTAGGGCGGTTTTAGGTGTACAGAAAAATTGAGTAGAAGACTCTTGGCTATCCCCCCGGCCCCGCACACAAGCACACACGATCTCCCTACTGGTAACACCCTGCATTGGCGCGGTTCGCTTCTCATAATCGATGAGCCAACACCATTAATAACCAAAGCCCATGGTTCACACGGGTCCCCCTGGTCTTGAGCACCCTGTGGGCCTGGCAGGGTCTGAAGCCACACACCTGCCATTAGGATCATCCAGGATAGCTCAGGGTACTTTTTAGCAATGACCAAAATCCCCTTGTCTGGATGGACCACGGTTCACCTGTCCAGTCAGCTCCCGAAGGACATCTTGTCTGCTCCCAAGTGTTGGCAGCGACAACAGGCAACCGTGGGCGGGTTTTTGCGTAAAGAACGGCTCTGAACATTTCTCAATGTTGAAGCACATCAAAGGGAAGGGAATATTTCATGACACACGAACACTCCATGAATTTCGTATTTCAGGGTCCACAAATAAAGCTTTATTGGAACCCGGCCACGCCCAATCGGGAGCATCCTGCCAGCGGCTGCTTTCTCCCCAAAGCCGTCTCTCGGCCAGGAACTCGTGCGCTCTGACCCCAGGCCAGCGACAAGAGCTGTCAGCGCCTCGGTTCTCTCTCAGTCGGGGTGAGGACGGTACCGCCCTGGGTCTTGTCTCCAGGATTGCATGCACCAGCTCACGTTACGCCCGTGCTGGGTTGAACAGTGTTCCCTAAATTCGTGTCCACCTGCAACCTCCCAATATGACCTGCCTTGGAAATGGGGTCTTTACAGACGCTGTTGGTCAAGGGTCTCAAGAAGAGGTGGCCCAGATTTCGTCGGCCCGACACGCAGGGAGCAGTCCTTACAAGGAGAGGTGCCCGATGCGTGGAGGAGAAGGCCACGTGAGGACACAGGCAGGGATGGAAGGACGCGGCCGTTAGAAATACCTGGAGGCCCCAGAGTGGGCAGAGGCAGAAGGATCCTCCCCAGACCCCGGAGGGGGCTCGGCCTGCAGACCCCTTGATCTCAGGCCTCCAGCCTCCAGACCAAGAGTCCATTTCTGCTGTTCTCAGCTGCCCGGTTTGTGGTCCTTCCTTGAGACACCAATACAGCAAACCCGTTGGGCTGGCACGCTGTGAGGTCCCCCGCAGGTATCCCTGTCCTATGGACCGTGCTGGTAACGGCTACTAGTGACCCACTGGTGCCTGTGTCCCCCCACCTGCTTTCCTCTACTGCCTTACTCTAGTCCCACAATGGCCCCATTTCACAGATGAGGAAACCGAGGCACAGGGAGATGAAACACATTGCCAAGGTCATGCCCTAGGGGTCATGGTGGGGCTCAGGTTCACATCTGGGTCTGACCATAGAGCTGGCCAGGTTCCCAACACTGGGGACCCAGGGGGCCTCACCTGACTGGGCCTGGCTGCCCCTCCCTGCCCAGATGGCTCCCCTGATTTGGACATCGAAAGATGGGGCATAGTCGAGGCCCAGCCTGGGCTCCCGGGCAGCCTCTCTGAGCTCCCAGAGCCGGCAGCAGCACCCCCTGCTAAGGGGCTCCAACAGCTGAGGGCAGACGGTGAAGGGCACGACCTCGGCCCTGGACACCCGCCAGGCTTCCTAGCCGGCCCGGAAGCTGCGAGCCAGTCCACGGGGCTCCGACCTGCCGGCTGCCCTTCCCGAAGCCGCTTCCTTCAGCCCCGGGTGCCGGGCACCGCAGACGCAGGGGAGCAGCTGCTGATGCCGCCTTCGCTGGAGGGGGGGCAGGCAGAGGGGAGGGAGGGGAGCCGGCACGGAGCCTGCCGAGTGCTACAGAAACATAAGACAAGATTAGTCTTAACGAAGCCCAGAACAGATTGCAGGGTGTCGGGAGATGGGATGTTTTAAAGAAATAAATCTCAGCTCCCAGTTACAGAAGCGCAAACAAACCCAAACAACAGATCTTTGGAAACTGCCAGCTTTGCGGCTGCCAGGGCTCAGGAGGGGCGAGGGGGGTGTTCCCGCAGCAGCCGTGGGGACGGCAGGGCACCCGGGCAGGCCCACGGCGGGGCGCCGAGGGAGCGTCCTGAAACCTCGAGGGAGGGATGCGCCCCTCTACCTCCCCGCCGCCCCATCCGCCGCCAGCTCCTGTCTGTCTGGGACCAACAGCCGGTCGGGCAGACGGGTTCCTCCTCCCCGGCCCCCGTCTGGTCCTGCTGCTGCTGGAGCGGCCTCCCGGGACGTCCCCCAGTGCAAACACGCCGCCGCCCCGCCTGCAGGCTCCCGGTCCCCCCACCGCGGATCTGCTCGGGGGTCATGTCCTTTTCGCGCCCTCCCCCGCCCGGGCACCCAGCCGCCGGAGGTTACTGTGCGGACCGACGGCCAGGCTATCCGTGAAAACCGCTGAAAGTGACAGAACTGCGGTCTCACCACCTGCCGCCCCGGGCTGGCTCGGGGGGACCCTGGATGGCATCCCCCGGTCCCTCCAGGCATTCAGACCTGGGCCACAGAGCCCACCAACTCCAGATCCTTCTGAGAGCTGGGGCTCCCGGCTCATGTCTGTCCCCTGCCGCACCAGTTACACCGACGAGGACGGCAGATATCAATAATTCAGGCTTTGCAGCCGATACCCCGGTGTCATGCAGCCTTCTCCGCCTAAAGGCAAAAAGCACTTAAGATGCCATTTACTTCCGCCTCGTGTCCTGCAGGGAGGCCGTCTGGAGCCGGGCAGGGACGCCCCTCGTTGCCGCCTTCTGCCTATAGCTTCAGGGCCACCTGAACCCTCCGGCTCCCCTGAGAAACCCACCATGGGGGAGGGGACACCGGCCACCGGTTCTGTGACCCTTTCCCTCCAACAGAGAATCCAGAGGGCCCACTGTGCCCACTGGTCCTCCCCATGGAAAACCGTCTCATGTGCACTGGCACCACCCGACACGGAAGCTCCTGGCCTCGTGGGGCTATCAAAATTTAAATCGTTGAGGGCCAACAAAATTAAAAATCCAGCTGCTCAGTCACCAGAGGCCCATTTCCAGGGCTCGACAGCCATGCACGGCCAGTAACAATCGCCCCGATAGCGTCCGCCGCTGCACAAACTTCTGAAGCCTGGCGCTGCTAAGACAGACTGCATGGGAGGGGAGCAGGAGACCACGGGTTTCAAGTGCGGCTTGAACAAGGTGCCAGGGAGTGGAAGCTTGCAGACCACAGCATCGTGGGGAGAGGGTCCTCTCCGCCCACACGCTGGCTGGGGCTTCTGCAGCACAGGGGAGAACATTCTAGCTGGGGAACGGCAGAATGGCGGGCCAGCTCCGGAGGGCTGGCAGTGAG